>JABJVR010008875.1:0-10298 GCA_025773905.1 Chitala chitala
GTCAATTGCTGTGCTCACCACAGAGCGAAGGTGGCTGAGGATGAGCCTCTCCATGGTCTTCATCAGGTGGGAAGTCATATATGTAAACATATTGACTTGGCTCGCAAATACTGGTTTTCTGGCAGATTTTTTAAATTTCTGCAAAGCAATTGAAATATATTTCTTTTTATTTTATAGTACTTTATTAATCTCAGAGGGAAATTACTTCTCTACATGTGCTTCATCCCCTGAGGGGAGCAGTGGGCTGCCACATGTGGTGCCAGGGAGCTAGTGTTTCAGCATCTTGCTCGAAGGATACACCTGGCTGAGCTATGATTAGCACCAGGAAACTTCCTCATCCCAGCCTGATGTTCTACTCATTGAGACACCAGACTAAAAAAAAACAATTTACTAAGAGACAATTAGGAAAATAATATGTGTGTTTCAACAATGGAATGACTTCAGTGGTACTTTTATATCTTCCTTTCTCTAAACATCCAAATATTATGTAGTTTGCTAGGAGGGAAAGGGGGAAAGAATTAAAAATTTTAAAGCATTAAAATCATTATATTCAGTAATCATTACATAGAACCTTTCAGACCAATGTTCCAGCTTTGTAAAACCCATAGTCTGTTAATGGTTTGTGCTTTGACAAGTTTTCTGGAAACCCAGATGATGACAAACAGTATAATCTTCTTTTGTATTTAATTTAAAAGTTTGATTCAAGATGATTTGTAAATATATTAGTGTGCTACTACTTAGCTTTTATCCAATTAGCCATTTATGACTTTTCAGAGAAACAGATGAATCTGGCTATGTTGTAAGTCTGCAGGTCTGTGTGGGAAATACACTCACTGTTAGTGAACCAACAAGCAGCAGGTGTCACCAGCCTGATCTCCCAGACTTCTCTGCAGCTCTGTAGACACTTTTCTGTGATGATAATTTTTGCAGTTTTTTCCTTTTGCTGGTGTCCTGCATTTTTAACGGTAAATATTGTTCCTGCAAGTATTGTTTGACATGCTGTTAATGCAAAATGAAAGAGTAATGTCACACATTCTGCCATTTTATATATATTTATATATATCGTGGAGATACCTGCTCACGTGACAGGGGGATACCAGTAACTGCTGAGCCCTGGACAGGAGATGAGTCACAGTGGTGCATTATGTTAAGGTCTGTCATTAATTAGCAGGTCTATCAAGTGTTTCTACAGTGCCTAAAGCCGGGCTGTCACATTTCCTGATTTTGCAAGCATTGACTTCATTGTAGAAAGAATAACAACAAAAAAAGTTTCCCCAGTGTTGCTGCAAATACAGTACAGGCCTAATTACCATTCACCCACACCCTAAACATTAACACACACACTCTGTAGTGACTGCCAGCTCAGTGGTGGTATACCCTTTGAAATTTTTAAACATAAATACCCATACAAATTTTTTTCCAGTTTTACAGCTGTGAATTTACACTTTTAATACAACAAAAAAGTGATTTTATTTCGTCTGCTCCATGCCAGGTGTTTTACAATGTTGACTCAGTTTACAGACAGGGTGTGACCCGGTGAGACATCGTTTTTAAAGCCAGCCTTTGTTTCAGGTAACCACTGTACCAGCCGAAGTGTGTGTGTGTTTTGCCCTGACGCTCACCTGACAAGGTAAAACGTGACGTCATGCCTTCGTATTCACATCACGCCCTCCTGTTTCTGATCTGGGACTACCCCGAGGTGGGATACTGTGAAGCTATCTGTTAAAATAGATGTTATTCGGGAGGCATATATGTACAACTTCCTACTCGAACCCCTTTCAGGGTTTTTACTACAATTACGCCAAAAATATCGACTCTTTAAGTAACAATTTATCGCAGGCAAGAATACTAAAATGTTGCAGTCTCTAGCCGATAAGTCCTGCTTTCGGCTAATTAAAGCCAATAAATCGACATGGTATTTTTGCTTTCTGATTCTGGGATACGTTATTTACCTAGTGTTTGGTGCTCTGGTGTTTTCGTCGGTGGAGCTGCCCTACGAAGACCTTCTTCGACAAGAACTTCAGGTTCTTAAGCTTCAGTTTCTTCAAGAAAACGATTGTCTATCTGAGGAACGACTGGACAAGTTTTTGGCTAAAGTCCTAGAGGCGAATAACTATGGTGTATCTGTGATTAATAACGCATCAGCGAACTGGAGCTGGGATTTCACATCGGCCCTCTTCTTTGCCAGTACGGTGCTGTCTACAACAGGTGAGCGCGACAGTACAGGTGTGCCTTCAGAGGCCGCGAAGGTGCAAGTATGGAACTCATTATGTTAGAGCTTGCTGTATGCATGGCCTGAATACCCACAGCTCAGCAGGAATTCATTCTGACAGAGGTTGCTGCATGCATGGCCTGAATACCCACAGCTCAGCAGGAATTCATTCTGACAGAGGTTGCTGCATGCATGGCCTGAATACCCACAGCTCAGCAGGAATTCATTCTGACAGAGGTTGCTGTATCCATGGCCTGTATACCCACAGCTCAGCAGGAATTCAGCCTCACACTGTCATTTAGGTGAGCTTCTAAATGCCCTGTATGTTTGCTTGTGTTTTACAGGCTATGGCCACACAGTGCCATTGTCAGATGGAGGAAAGGTGTTCTGCATCGTGTATTCTCTGCTCGGGATCCCCTTCACACTGCTCTTCCTGACAGCAGTGGTGCAGAGAGTCATGGTGTACAGCACACGGGGTCCAGTGGACTATGTGCACCGACACTGGGGCCTGCCTCGCTCCACAGTAGCCGTCGCCCACGCTTTGCTTCTCGCCATTCTTGCCATCTCTTTCTTCTTCTTTGTGCCTGCCATCATCTTCTCCATCCTGGAGGAGAAGTGGAACTTCTTGGAGTCCTTCTACTTTTGTTTCATCTCCCTCAGCACCATTGGTTTGGGAGACTATGTCCCAGGAGAAAACTACAATCAGAAGTTCCGAGAGGTGTACAAAGTGGGCATCACAGGTAAGAGTGCTTGTCAATAGTGTTTGATTTGGTGCATGTGAGAAGAACTGGTGCTGAGAGTTACGCAACAAATGCTACACTACAGAAACTCAAAATACTACAGCAAAACTATACTTATTTTCTTACTGATGGGGTCTCCAAGATGAGCTTTAACTGTCACTGCTGTTCTCTTTCCCAGTTTATCTGCTGCTGGGACTGATCACCATGCTGGTCGTCCTGGAGACCTTCTGTGAGCTGCAGCAGCTGAAGCAGCTGAGACAGATGTTCTACCTGAAGAAGAAGAAGCAAGAGGAACAGCTGTGCATCCTGGAGCAGGACCAGCTGGCCTTCAGCTCCGTGTCCAACCATGCAGCTTCTCTCCGTGAGGACAAGGAAGATCCTTTTGCACATCCTCAGGGTCCAGTGCCGACTGGACTGACGACCCCATGAAGACGGCTTTTCAACTAGAGATGGACTGAAAAAAACATGAATCCAGGCTTGTGTCAAATGCATAGAGTTACACGTGTTTGCGTGAACTTCCCCCATAGTCTGTAAAGCAAAGCTCACACACTAAAAAATGCTCGTATTGTACAGCTACTAGGAATAATGAAGCCACCAGTACTGGCATGACAGTTACAGGGGGAAAACGTGAAGTAAATGTTTAGGTATGCAGTGAATATGTTTGAATGTATTTGCCATTCTTAGCAGACAAAGTACTCTTGTATGTTTGTACGTTGTATGTTTGTGGTGGATAGAAGGCAGTGAACTGAAGAGTACTGTGCCACAGATGGACAGCAGTATCATTCATCCTTTAGTGCACGTGCACTGTGTACCGTGGGCATTCGTATGCTTAAGACACTTAATAGGAGCAAAAAGCACTAAGGTCCAAAGTCTAAAGCATTCTTCTTTCAGTCCAGTTTTGTTTAAAATGAGGACGCATACTGTTCCTTAAAGTCAGTTTAACAACACTGGTAACTTGCCTCTGTGAAAGTTCTCTTAAGAAATCTTTTTGCTCATTTTTTTTTTTCCAAACATGGTCAAGGAAGTGCAGAGACAGCTGTCTTCTGATTGTACCATTCCAAAAATACTTTCAGAAGCTGGCTGAACCAGTTTGGTGTGTGCATGTTGCGCTCATAATTTCACTAGGGTCATTTAAATGTTTCCTTCTGACAGTTTTTGAGTTCAGACTCAGGGACTTTGTTACAAGTCGCTTGTCAGGGCTGCTGTTTCTGAATGTATAGTACATTCTGGTTTCTCTTTTGTGTAAAGGATTACGAGGTGAAGACATTCTCTCTAAAATTTCACCACATAAGCCAACACCAGCCTCTGAACATTGCTTTGTTGTACACGTAGCCTGGAAGGATTGAGGTGTGTCCCTGGAAACCGTGGCAACAGAGGGTGGGAACATAAATAGCCCCAAAGTAGAGATACAGAATACGCATGCTGAGATGCAGGTGCAGGCCAAATATGTGAGCCCTGTGTACTTCCTGAAATGTGTATATGTCAAAGTCTGTTATTATGCAACTAAATTATATGTACCAAGTTCACCGTAGCTGTCCTAGTTTTGAATCATCAGTGGTCCCTTTTTCAACATGGCAGGATTTTCCCAGATTCCAGCAGGGGGTGCTCTTTGTCCTGAACCAAATCTGACTCCAGTAATTGAGAACTTTTGCTAATTCACAGTATTTGTCTTTTTCAGCATCTGTTATTGTGTGCATCTTGTTCAATATCAGTCAGTTAATCCAGACAATGAACGTCTCTGAGAACATCACCAAATAACATCTAATTATCTTTAAAATCCAAAAGGGCCATTTTTCAATTTACAACGTTGTAAGAATGTTGTGAGACTCAACAGTATCTACAACAAGTGGCTGTTTTGGTGAATGTTTGCGAGAGGCACCAAATGTTTGGAATATCTGTACAACACACTTTCACAACGATGGGTAAATATAGTACACAGCAAAAAATGACTGTTAATTTAATACCTGGCGTATATATGGGTCCAGGTGGAACATTCATGGTCTTGGGTAAATAGTAGATGTTGTACACACATGTGACTGTGTGTATGTAACATACGCCATAAAGACAGAGATGAGTGCATGTGTACCTTCAAGCACGAGACACAGAAAGCACAAGGTAGGGCGCAGCTGCACACTATATAACATGTAAGGCAGGAGTCCATAAACGTCTGTATGGCTTGCTGTATGTAAAAACTGAACACAGGCTAGTGACGACTCAGACAAGGACACACACATTGCAAGTTAACACGTTTTCTTAGACACATTGTAGCCTTTCGTGAATGTTTTTCAAACTACAAACATTGTCTGATCCAGAGCTAAGCAAATCGTGGGGGTAATCGGGTCGGCCAGAGCCCACCGGAGTCGAGATTAAACCTGCAGTCTGTTGTGTGGGCAGTGATGCAGCAGCAGTTTTCTGCTCTAGAGTAAGAATAGGAAGTCTGGGCAAGCCCAGAATCAATCGGTATTGCACAGCATCGATCTGGTTAATGTGATCTTACTACGGGACAGGATCTAAGACAATGCTGGTGTAATGCAAGGCACTGATCAGAATCTCAGGAGCCTGCACTTCGACTGGTACGTATCCAAGAACGACAGCCTGTTCAGGGACTCCATAAGAACTCAGACTTTAGCTCTTCAATCGCCCTCTTCCTTGCAACATAACTTATGTTTTGAAGTACTGTCTGCTATTTCATTTTATGGATACATGTGAAATCAGCCACGGTCTAGCAGCACTTACCAGAACAGGAAAGTGCTGTTGTTTGCCTTTAATCCGTTTAATGTGTGCTGTTTCTCCCATTCTGCTTGTTTCACATGAAATATAATTTAAGATTACCCCGTTTATTTAGCTGTAAGTACGATGTATTTGTGAGCAAACTACTTCACGACCTCGGCATGGCTGCTACGCCGGGAACCTCCGGAGGGTGTCGCTGTTACTCAATTCAGCAGAGGGCAGTTTCGTATCCAATAGAAAATCATACAGTGAAACAACGATTTTCCAGCTGTGCTGCCGTAGGCGAACTTGTGCCAAGTTACATTTTATTCTTATTTTCTTCAAGGATAAGTGCCGTTACAGCCGTTTAAACGGCCTGTGTGCGCAAAATGTACAGAGATGGAGACGCCGCTGAATGGGACCAAACCGGCCCGGTTCCGACACACTGCAGGTGTTGCCTCTCCCCGCCTACCATGGTCTCCAGGTGAGAAATCCTTTTAAATGCGTTTAAACCACGATTTGGATTACCAGTTTAATCAAATGTAAGAATTAAAGTATGCCTCCCTCCTACTTTACAAACGTGTCTTACATAAGCCTTTACCAAACGAGTGTTATTGATTACCCTTATCAATACTATGTTGTAAGTACAGTATTCATAATGTGGCTTTGAGATTACTGCATTTATCCAACAATACATGTTTACCAGAGGGTTTAAATAACTTTTTCGGATTTATTTCCGAGCGGAACGTTGTCTCCATCTTAGAGAATTTACATTTTCGGCCCTAGGATGGAAAAATGTCTCTTAGGATCAAAGTTTTTAAAAATGCATCAACTTGTTTGTGTATTTGTGTGTTTTTCTCTCACTTCAGAAGAACTGATCAGTTTAAATGTAAAATAACTTGGTGCATTTTATAACTTGGATCCAAAGGTATTTTTTCAGTCTACGTTTCTTTTCGTTCTGTACTATGTTTTCCTTGTCGACCTGTTTGCCCAAAGCGACAGATATTGTTTTATATTATACATTATATTTTCGGTGTTCGCAGTGTCCACAGGAATGTATTGTAATGGTCTCAATGAATTTCTTAGAAGAAAATCGCAGAGGAGGGCTTTAACTGTGGAAAGAGTTATTTAAAGTTTATACATTCACGAGTCTCATGCCTTAGTGTCAAGTGCGACAACATAAAAGGATGGACATCACAAATGCAAACATTGTGTCATGATTCCCACCTGATTTCTCCATTCCTGCTCCACTTGTCCCTGCTTTCACCCCAACTCTAAGTGCCTTGGTAAAGTGCTGTCTGTTCTGAGCAGAGCTGAACACACGTTACCTTCCTGATGGGACCTTTCAGCCAAACCTCATTTAAAGGGTCTCATGTCGCTGTCTGCCCTTTTCAGTGCTGTGCGGACATCCTCCCACCTCAGTCCGAGGAGACTGTCCGACATCAGTCCACAACTCCGACAGCTGAGGTACTTGGCTGCGGACGAAGACACCAGAGAGGACCTGAAACCGTCCCGCTCAGTGGAGGACATTAATAGCGTGTCTTTGGAGGACAGAATACTTAGGATCACGGGTTACTGTGGCTGTCAGATGGACAGTGCTGCTTACCCAGATCAGGCAGCATTAATCGGTAAATTTCTCTAACTAATGGGGCTCCAATAGTAATTTATAGTTTTACAGTGAAAGCGTGAGCCGTTAAACTAACTGTTCAGTCTCCTCTTGTCTTGTTATTCCCGTCCCGTCCCTATAACATCAGTATGATCTGTGCCTCTATTTTCATGCTTTGTTTAGCCTTCTGTGGCATCCTTCCTTCCATAGATGCACCTGAAGCAGGTGCTCTTAAGGAGCAAACAGACTGCAGAACCAGCTCAGTAAAAACATTTGCAATGTCATTATTCAGAGGAGTCAGAGAATCTCCACATCAGCAGATTACCATCTGTAGGAACTATTTTAGTTAAATTTAAGACAACAGGAAATTACACATTCTGAGTTCTGCATATAGATGAGCACTTTCTTTTTTTGCATCTGCAAACTGGGTCATTTTGAGTGAACCACAGCTGTGTCCAAATTTGCACGTGCAGTTGCAAAATCATAAGATGGTAGAAAATTTGAATTATCCAGACATATTCTGTATGGGTGTTTCTGTTACCGTGCCCTGTATGAGCAGGTGAGTGCCGATCCAGAGAGGATGCTGCAGTCCTGGAAATTCCAGTAGCAGCGAGAGAGACGACACCAGAGTCTGGGAACAAACTCCACTTCTGTGTGCATATAACAGCCAGTCACACATGGCATGTCGTCAGGGGCGTGGCGGTGGTGCTGTGTGTTTGTGTGGCATGGGCAGGTTCGACCCAGCTAGCCAGAGTCACCTTCACGAAGGTCGATGCTCCCTTCACTCTCACTTGGTTCAGCACCAGCTGGAACTGCCTCTTCTTTCCTCTTTACTACTTGGCCCACCTCTGTAAAGGTGCTGAGAGGCAGACACCAAAACAGAGGTACAGGTGAGTACATCTATAGACAGGTGAGCCTGTGCTGCCAGTCTACTTCTATGATAAATATTTTTACTTAGAGATAAAACTGTTGTCATTTAGGTGGAAGTAGTATCATCAGGGGTACGTTTAACTGCGTGCGTGTGTGTGTGTGTGTGTCTCTCCCCACCCTTTCAGAGAATGCTGCAGGTTCTTTGGTGAGAATGGCCTGACAGGGAAAGTTTTTCTCACTAAGGTGACCCCTTTTGGCCTTCTGTGGACCCTCAGTACCTACTTGTACCTGCAGGCCCTGTGTAGGATCCCTACTACAGATGCCTCTGCCTTGTTCTGTTGCAACCGGGCTTTTGTCTTCCTGCTGTCCTGGATTGTGTTACGCACTCGTTTCCTGGGCACTAGGGTCAGTCCTTACTTTCCACAAGGAAAGTCAGTCAATCCCTTTATTTTCCAAGCGTTTAAAAAAACAATACACTGTAGTCTAACATGAAATACATTAACCTGTTTTCAAATGTTTGGGCTTCAGTGCTACACTGTAAAAAATAATTCAATAATTTAAATCCCAGTTCCCAATGTTAATTTGAGTATCAGATGGGATTTTCTAAATAGCATGAAATGAAATTTATAGGGGCTAGGATGTGAGATTTGTTCAGAAATAACATTTACTTTGACTATGTGAAGGATGTGTGTGTGGTTGCATGCATGGCAGATAATGAGCCTTGCAGAGGAGCCCCCAAGAGGAGTTTTTTTTACCATGTCGTGTCTGTGTTCCCAAATGCAGGTTGTGGCAGCCATCTTTGCTATTGCTGGTATCGTGATGATGTCGTACGCTGATGGCTTTCACAGTCGCTCTGTTGTTGGCATCAGCCTGGTCGTGATGTCTGCTTCCATGTCTGCTGTGTACAAGGTCAGCATGCCAAGTTCATGGTCAGTGTTATGGGCTACCTGTCCTGATTTGAGCAGTTATCTAATCAAACTGTCCCGCTGTCTTCAGTGGTCCGGACGTCCTGTTTAACCTGATCTTGGGCCGACTGTTTAACCATACTAACAGTATATATTACACAGGTGCTGTTCAAGCTCGTCCTGGGCAGTGCCAAGTTTGGCGAGGCAGCACTGTTCCTTACTGTTTTTGGTGGAGCCAATATTACTTTCATCAGCTTTATTCCTGCCCTCCTCTACCTCACGGGCACAGAGAAATTTGGACCACCAGCCAGCATCCCATGGACGTCAGTCTGTGGGGCAGCTGCACTCTTGCTGGGTAAGTGAGGTCCATAGAAAGGGCACAGCCAAATCCATTGCTGGCATGAAGCAGATAGTCTCCAGTGGCCAACTTCCAATCTGTCTACAAACATCTCATCTTGTTCTTCTGGAGTTATAAACAAAAGCAGAAAGGAATTATGGAGCTGAACTGTTAAAAATGGAAGCTTGGAAGACTATATAGTTAGATGGTTAGTCAGTCACCCAGTGAGACTGCAGGTACCCAGTCGGCCTGCAGGTACTGAGTTAGACTACATGTACCTAGCTGGTCTACAGGTTGGACTATAGGTACCCAGATGGACTGTAGATACCGAGTGTGACTGGGTACCTGTAGTCTGACTGCAGGTACTGAGTTAGACTACAGGTACCCAGTCGGAGTGCAGGTACCGAGTTAGACTACAGGTACCTAGCTGGTCTACAGGTCGGACTACAGGTACCCAGACATACTGTAGATACAGAGTTAGATTGCAGGTACCCAATTCATCTACAACATGTTACCAGCAGATAATCATTTCACCCCCTGCCTATAGTGTTCAACCTTCTGGTGAACTTTGGTATTCCAGTAACCTATCCCACGTTGATCTCCCTGGGCGTGGTCCTCAGTGTCCCAGTCAATGCAGGTGAGTCACTGTTTTGTAGTTCTTCCTACCTGCTTGTGCATGTACAGCGATGAGCGGTGTGGCAGGGATGAGGGGTGGGGCAGTGACAAGCGGTGTGGCAGGGATGAGGGGTGGGGCAGGGACAAGCGGTGTGGCAGGGATGAGGGGTGTGGCGGGTACAAGCGGTGTGGCAGGGATGAGGGGTGGGGCCGGGACAAGCGGAGTGGCAGGGCTGAGGGGTGGGGCGGGGACAAGCGGTGTGGCAGCGAAGATCGGAAGGGCGGGGACGCGCGGGGGGGCAGG
>JABJVR010008876.1:0-10298 GCA_025773905.1 Chitala chitala
TGAGCTCCTCTTTGTCTAGTTCTACAGGCAAGGTCAGTCCCGTGTCACACTGCCAGGCCTTTTCTGGAGTGCTTTTGCATCAGAAGCATGATTAAATGACTTGAGCTAATTGTGTACCGGTACGTGGGAAGGGAAAATGTACGCTAGTATGTCTGTACGCCAGTATGTCTGTATGTCTGCATTTGCACCCGTGGCATAAGGTTGCTCAGTTTTTCTTTTTTAAGTTACATTTATGTACTTGGAAATTGTTTGCTGAATGTTTTATTTTTGCCTGGTGAGTATTGGCACTGATGAAGGGAGCTGCACACTGAATTCCTTTGTGCTGTACGGTACAATGACAAACATGGAGTTCAGTCCAATTCAGTTATAAATAGAGACTGAACTTCCAGGTCATTTGGGGGGGTGGGCTGAAGTTGTTTACTATATATAAATATAATTATGCAGTTGAGAATTCAGGAAAATTTGTGATGATAATTGGGCAGCGTAGAGAGACATTACAGCTCTTTTTATTATACGCAATTAAAAATTGAAGCTGGAGCTGTCGTTTACCCTTTATATTAGAGGAATCATATAGTTTTACTCTTCTGTACAGCAGCCTCTGCCAACATAATGACATGAAAAATAATGAAGACACTGAAGGTCAGGAAGATCTCAGTAAGCCGACATGCTCACTTCTACATCTCAGCACAATACAAAAGCCCATTAGCTAAATTAGCTAAACACAAATGCATCCAAATTTATTACTGCTTCATGTATTCATATTTTAATTTTCCATGGGAGAAGGGAAAGCATTTTGTACACTTCATTATACCGTGTGTCAGTGTCATAAAAGCGTTTGTAATTAAATTCGTACAAGCAGGTAATGTTTGGATCTGACTTAATTTTTAAATGTTTTTCATGATCCGTTCTCTTTTCATTCTTACAATTTGTCAGCTAATGAATTTCATATGAAAAACATGGAAATGTGCTTTGAATTAGCAATATATATAACACGTCCATTAAAAAACAAATAATCACACATGGCGTCTGTTTACCACAGATCCACATCTGACCTCTATTTTGGTCAATGCGTGCATTGAATTCTGGTAAAAAGATTCAGTTAAAATTTCTGAATAACAAATCAGGAACATTAAGAATTTTAATTAAGTAACATTAAGAATTTAAGTGTACTCCATGTCCTATGTATGATTCATAAATATATCATTCAGGCAGCTTTTGGCTGCTGCCCGTGGGTGGGGGCACAGCAGACAGACCAGCATCCACTTAACAGTCCTCACATCGGCTTGGCACAGGTTTTTACACCAGACGCCCTTCCTGACACAACCTTCACCTTTTATCTGGTTTTGGGACCAGTAATGGACATTCACCACATTATACAGGTCCGGTGGGTGGGGTACTGGCCCCCAAAAATTGGAGATGTGTGGTAACGGCCCTAACTATTGACACACCTCATCATTCATAAATATTTCTGTGCCACATGCATAACCATTTGTCTTTCTAAATTGCTGCTGTGACTCAATGACAAGAATCTCATCTATTTTTAAAGGATTTCTGCCTGAGGTCGTTAGAAAGTAGACTGGACATCGCTGAACTTCTGTACCGTTGTTGCACTCCTCTGTACAAAAAGCTATTTGTTTATTTATTTATTTTATGCATTTATTTTATTTACTGAAACATTCTGGAGTGCTTTTAGTTAGTCTGCTTTTAGATGTTTGTTTTAAATTAGTTTATGACCTTCGGACAAGCTCAAGTGCAGGCTCTGTGTGTGTGTGTGTGTGTGTGTGTGTGTGTGTGTGTGTGTGTGTGTGCGCGCCTTGCCTCAACAAATTGTTCTGTATATTTTTTGAGCTGACTGTAGACTTACCCATTTGCTGCACACACACACACACACACATTGCGTGACTGACTCTGCTGTACTTTGTGCATTTCTATGTGTTTGCTCAGTGTTCCCGTTTCGCCTTAATACTTGTTTTGTGAGGGGTTTGTATGAAGGCATTATTCTTGCACATTTATGATGATATGCACAGTCTTATAATCCATACAGGAGTAAAAATGTGATGGCCAGTGCTGAGAATGTAGTACTGATAAGTGTTTGACATGGCCAGGGCAGCATGGTGCTATTAATTAGAGAGGAACTCATTTTTACAGGTGTGTTTAAGTACTTTGATTTATGTACTGTAACAGTGCTTTAAATCTCTGAATTATTTTAACAGCATGCTAACATTTTTATGTATGTGTGTGTAATATGGTTATCTACTTTCTCAGAATCACACTAGAACGCAATAATTTTGTTGCCCCCCCTTTTTACAGAATAAAACTCCATAATCCATTTTTTGTTGTATCACCTTGTGACTCCTGTTATAACTATGAGGTTTTGCTAACGTTTCCCACTTTCCTAGTGATAAAAACCCAACCAATGATAAATATTTTGTGTACGTTGTTAGATAAGCATAGACTCAGAGGGACATTTTTATTTTTTTTCTAAATTAAACAAACAAACAAACAAACAAACAGATGAGGTCAGCTGAGACTTGCCGCTCGCGCTGATTTTGTGAAAACTCATCCTGGGCTTTTTGGGGACTTAAAAATATCAAGAGGTTTGAGAGAGTCTCTCCTGAAATCATCTCACCTGCTCCTCTCTGCTGGTATCTCCATGGGATATCATTTATTCAGCTGTTTACTGACATGTTTGGTTCCTTTTCTCAATATTTATTTGTCCATTGGTGAGTTTTTAATTTTTTTTATTTTGAGGAAAAAAAACACTAGTAATGAGCTGACGTATTTCATGACTGCTACACGTTTCCTTCTCTGCCTGTTCTTGTTGAAAGAGCCTCAGGATAAAAATAGTGACCGGGGCTTTGCTGCAATGGAAAGGCTGACTCCCCTTAGGAAACGGAAGCAAATCCAAACTGAATATAAACTGTGGCTAAAGACGAGGCCAGTCAACGGATCAGAATGGAAACCAATGCAAAATATTTGTGTAGGAGGCGGTGAAATGCAATGAGCTTGGAGGTGTTTACCTGCATTTCATTGCGTGTGTGTAAGAGAAGTGAGATGTAGGACAACAGAAAGACTGGACAAGGTGTGTGGAGCCGAGCTCGCTCAGGGAACACACGGCAAAGCTATGACCTGCTTTGTAATCTTTAAAACTGGGAAAGCAGGATGTGTTTCTCTAAAATGTGAGATTCACCGAGAGGTCAGAAAGGATCGCTTTGTCCAACAGGCTAGATGGCGCTCTCAGGATGTCTCTGTTTCTCTGGACATTTTTTGCACAGAGAAGTCAGGTACAGAAACCCACGTTTGCACACCTTTTTGATTTATGATAGGTGTGAGACCCTTAGAACATGTAGAATTCTGTCATCTGTATGTGTTTGTTTGTGTAAATCACGGCAGTAACGCCCTCTGCATCCACACACATTACTCAGCTCTCTGCTACCTTTATCCTTGAGTAGTTTGTATTTTTTGCCATGGCAGAGAAATGCTTTCAGAATTTCTGCTATCTTTGGGGTGAAATAGGAAAGAGGAAGTTCTTGGTGATTTTGTGAAATCCCTTCTGTTAGTGACCTACTTCCTCAGAAATGAGCTCCATGAATCAAGCTTGTCCTTCTCCCCACCTTATCACCTGAGTTGTCACCTGAGCTTATTTACTCACCTGAAACCCTCTTAGTGTGAAGGGAGATGGTGGAGATCAGGTTCCTGCATGTTCCTGCATGTTCCTGCATTGTCTGTTTGTAAGCCAGTTTTTCATGTATTCTTACATGTTTTCAGGGGTATCATCATCACTCTTCCTTTCAGTTTGTTTCAAGAACCCCCCGAGGTGATCGATATCGTCCTCCATCAAACAGTGTATTTTAAGCACGCTGTTTTTCTTTTTTTCGGACATCGGTGGACTCTCGATAGTCAAGTTTCCACAACATATTTACAGGAAGAATTAACATTTTGCCTCTGATGGGCTGCCTTTGCATTCCCTTCTCCACAATGTAAAATTGTCTGTGCTCCTGCTTTATAAGAACAAAGACGGCACCTCCTACTGCGCCTCCTCCTGTTACCACCTCATGTACTGTCCTTCTTGCAGCAGTAATTTACATAGTAACTATGACACCCTTTATTGCACATGTGTGACTGTTTTACCTTCAAGCCAAATACATTTTTATTAGGGGGGACAAAAAGTGAACATGTACAGCAGTGAAATGTTAGTTAGACAAATAGATGGCATGTTGTGTAATAAATAAAAGGTCAAATGGTTCTGGATGAAGACTAATGGGGTAAAACATGAGGCCCTTTAAGAAACCTGCTGTTCTTACACACACATGCAGGTCTGGCCTTGCCTTGTTAATGTTCTCTCGAGCATTTCGCTCCTGCCAGGTCCGTGATGCCAAGGCCAATACGGAGTGCAAATTAGATTTTTGCCCTCGTGCCATCTGAGACTCCCGTGGGCTGTGTTCAGACATGTCTACGGCTCTCCAAAATGCCAACATGCTAATGCCAACATTTACCCAAAGGGGCAAGATGCCCATGGAGCAGACAGGAGGTAGAACGCAGGTCAGCGGAGGAGATTACACACTCGGCGATGACTCCCACTGGAGCTGGGAGGAGGGGAGTCCTTATGTTGGGATAGGGAAAGGTGTAAAAACTGTCCCAAAAGTGTCTCTGAGTGAACTTTGTGCCCTAGTTGGATTTTAATAATCATCTTTTATGTTATCGTTGCATACGTAAAGATGTACACGTCACAGTGAAATTTAATCTCTGTATTTACCCTGTCCCCCTGGGGGCGACAGTGGGCAGCCACACACAGTGGCCAGGGAGCTAGTTCTGAGCATCTTGCTCAGGGACGTCCCTGCATGGTAGCTGAGCCAGGATTCCAGCTGGGGGACTTCCATATCCCGGCCTGATACTCATAATCATACTGATTTGATATTGAGTGACCAGGCCACTACATGTTAAACTGCAGTAACGTTTTTCTGTTGTGAACCTAGGTTAACTTCCTCGCTTGCTTGGGTGCCTTTCTCATCCACTCCGCCCCCCATGAAGTTCCTCTCACAGTGAGTCATTTTGCTCCTCAGACATTCAGAATTTGTAATGAGTCTGCGACAGCTCAGACGAGTGATAATCTCTCAGCCGTCTTTAATTCTCATTGTACTGTATCCCACCTAATGGCTCTGGGTGTCACAGAGAATGGCCCAGTAACTGAAGAGTCGCTTCACCTCTTGGTGGCCATGCTTTTCCCTGTTTGTGTTTTAACCTTTGTACACCTTTCATGTTCGGTTTTTTGTACACATACACACAAACATGGCATTTCAGGAGGTCATGCTTGGGTCTTCTGGAAAATACATTTTTTATTCTTTGAATTTTAAGAGGTGGCTTTCAGAGTACCCTGATGTTTAGACTTAGTTTTGCTCGCCTGCTGTTTAACTGTATAATACATATTATAGGCAGCAGTTCGCCATGAGGTCAGAGTCATCATGTGGGACTTCAAAGTTGGTCAGTTTTTGCTCATGCACGTTAAAATAATTTCACTGAGCATACGAGCAGTTCGCAGCTCTCTGTCTCTGTCCCCCTCTCTCTGACTTCCTTTGATCTCTTCTTCACAACACGGCCCAACACTAAGCCTTGTTTTGTGGCACTCATGCAGCGTTGTTGCGATACGAACCCTCGCGTCTCTCTCCTGCTATGCTACAGTGATACAACGGCTAGGACCGTGTTTGCTTTTTTTAAATGAAAAAGAATGTGGGTTAGAAAATCGAACACTTAGTAATGAGTGCCCGTGCGTCAGTGAGATGAAAGGTCCACATTGGTGAAGACGTGTGCTGAAGAGGCATCAGAATAATCTCCGTAACAAACGTTTGACAGCCTCTGAGTCAACAAAGCCAATGAGAGGTGTTTCGAAGGTCACGCCACAAGACCATGGCTTTCGTGTAAATAAATAAGAAAATAAAATCCATCTTTAACAGCCACACGTCTTGAGAAAATGTTTTATCGGCATAATTTCCTGTCACATTTCAAATTGGATTTGGGAACGTATATGTATTTCGTTTAATTGAATCTCCGTGATTGAAAAAAAAAATCATTTTTATTGTGTCCAGTGCACAGCCATGTCCTGCACTGGGTAATTGATTTTGGTCCTGTGACTGATCATTTTCAATGCAGTCCCCCCCCTTTTTTAAAATCCCCTTTGGTGATACAGTGCTTGATATTTTTCACCTGTCAGATCTGGAATTTGCCCCTTCATTTTTGGCGAACTGCTTTTAAAGTGCGGGGAGAAAAATATATAAAAAACAAGAAGTGGACGTGGGTGTAGCAAAAGAGGGCGTGGCTGAAACAGGGACAGTCTGGACGTGGGCGTGGCCTTTTGATCGCTTATTTATTTAAACAAGGTTCAAGCCATCAATCAACATACATGTTGAAAAAAGGCGGTCTACAGCTCTGCTGAGCCTCCTGTGTTTTGTAGCTCATGTGCAGAACCCAGTGCTGCTTCGTATGTTCCGAGGCCAGCAAGTGGATCTTGAAACCAGACGTGCTTTTGCCAGAGACAGCGGCGCACGCTGCGGTTCACAGACGGTCTGGCAGCGGTAGTGACGTTTCCGCGTTAAACGCAGCTTGCACGGTTAATGGACGTTATCTTGTGGTTGGGATGCAGATAGCGTGAGCGATACCCCTCATCACTCACAGGTCTGTGAACAAACAGAATGGAGTCCACATTAGGCAGAGCTCAGCTGTGAGCGATGCTGCTTGTTGGCTTAAGTGCTGGTGGGATGAGGAAGGAGGGGGGCAGACTAATGGCATAACAGCTACCTGAGCAGGAAATTACTACCTGATGAAAAGGACAGTAACCCCCCACCGGTAGAAATCATTTCATATTTTCAATCTTATTTCTCATGAAAGCCATAAATGCAATGCAGGCGTTGCAATGAAATGCTTACTTTAGAGTTTGCTCCAGGGACAGTGCGACTGCAATATATATACTTACACTCATATATTTAATTAAACATCTATAATTGTAGTAATTATATGACTAAATTGGAGCAGATATCCAGGTGTGTGACCGGAATACCATTGAAGCAATTAGTTTTGTAGACAAGCACCGACTGCCGCTGAGATTTTGGTTTGGAAGTTACTAGAAATTTGGGGTTGTGGTGCTTAAGTGCTCTGACATAGTGTGGTGTGCTGCACACAGCTCGTCACGTCCAGCGGCCCCTCCTTAATGCAGGCAGCGCTTTCTGTTTCACGCCAGTAGCTGCGTGTCAGCAGTCCGGGGACTGCGGCTCGCAAGCTTCTTGCAACAACGGTTATGACAGCGTGCGTTGTCCTGAGAGTGTTTGTGATAACACGCCTGCTTTTTTCTTTCGCCTGGTGTGAATTGGACAGATAGGACAATATCTCAGGGGCAAAAAGGCATCCCAGAATAGTTCTCCTTCATGTCTGTGAATGGGGAAAGCACGTTACTAAGAGGCTTCATCACCATCCCATCATCACTAAAATGGGTTTTTTTTTTTTTTTGTAACTCATCCACAGATTAAATTGCTGCACCAGGCTGCCTGTGTGGAATTTATGCTCATGTAACTATAGATGGAGACGCAACATAAATAACCGTCTAATCATTTAGCTGTGATTGTGATGTGTTTTACTGAATCTAAATCACTGCATCAAAATGATTGGAAAGAAAGATGAGTTTTAGCAAGCAATGAGGTGATATACCTTATTTCACTGTAAGCCTGCAGGAAATGGGGAGAATGTGATGTGGGAGAATCAATACTCCCCCATGCATCATCGCTGCTCCCCGGAGCCACAGGTTCTCCACAGATCGCTGTAATTTGGCTTCTCAGTAAGTTTTCAGTGATTTTCAGACTGAAACGATTGTTATATTCCTTCATTACGAACCTGGCAATATTGAAACATAAATTTGATGGCATTCTCCCAAAACTTTGAGATACTGCACTGTGAATTTTCTGTGAGCATAAAGTCTTTAGAGTAGCACCAAATTGTTGGAAGGGAAAGTGGGAAATTTTCTCCAACAATAGAGCAAAGCGCCGAGGCGCTAATCTTGCTGTGAAGTTCTGCTGAGGTTAGAGCAGAGAAATGTGCTGCGTTTTCTGCCTTCACACAGTTGTGCTTTTCTGTGGCTTCTGGCTTCAAAGTGTGTCCCCCGACAGTAATTGGTGCACAATAATACCATTCCTGCAGTGTGTAATCCTGCAAAATGTTTGACAATCAGCTCTAGAGCTGCAGACTGTCAGGTTAATCAGCCTTTAGACACCAAGTCTTGTGTCACGCCAGAGCGTCGAGTTGATCTGTGCTTTCACACTGACCTTGTCTGTTTGTTTATTTGTTAAAAATGCCTGTAATGATGTTTCTTCCTGCTTTGGCAGAATCCGTTCACTCCTCATATGAAATAAACAAATTCTGTCATTATGAAGCCATTTAAAGTAGCTGTATTAGTAGAAAATGGTTGTCATGACTACATGAATGCTTCAGAAGTTAAAAGAACATATTGAAAGTATCTTTTTTCACCTTCTCATATTGAGCTAAAATTATATATTGCCATCTCAGTATGAGAACAAAAACGAAATGGAAAGAAACCCGCCTTTGGCACTAACATTATGTGTGCAGTATCACTTTTGACTTGTCCACTCTTCCTCCCACAGAACGATTTTAATGCTGTTACTCTGTTGGAGGCCCATCTGGCAGCAGATGTACTCTCTAACTTTAGACGTCCTTTTCTGACAGTGAAGTGCAGACGATGGCTAAGTCTGGTTTGTGAATCTCACACGTCAGGCCCTGCTTTGAGACTGGCTGTCTCAGTAAGAGCTGGAGAGGATTTTTTTTGGGGGGGGGGCGGGACAAGTAGCAATGGAGGTGTGCAGTGATTGCTGTTAGTCACTTTGTCATGCATCTTGAGTTCAAGAGCTGGGGCCAGAGAGCTGATCTTTTCCTCAAAATATAAAGGAAACATTGGACCTCCTTTGTCCATCACGGTTCTCCAATGTTGTGTGTTAGGCAGCCCTCTTCATTAACTTTTCCAGCATGTCTGAGGTGTGTCTCTACCTAAGAACCGGAGATTTGAATGTTCACACCTAAGCAGCACTTCAGAATTAAAGCATGTTGATATCAATTTTCTGCATGAAATCTGAGAGTGGTTCTTGCAAAGTGCTTGTCCACTGTCCAGACAGAAACTTCACACAACACAAGTACCAATCTACTAATGTACCAACTGGGCTCATTACAGTGCTTTAGTGTTTAGTCCAGCATGTGTGTGTGTGTGTCTGTGTGTGTGTGTGTGTGTGTGTGTGTGTGTGTGTGTGAGAGAGATGTTCATGCTGTGATGAAAACTGAACTGAACTTACTGGGTTCTCTTTTGCTTTAAAAATCTGTTTTTCTTTCAGAGTTCTCAGCACTTTTAAAAACTTGCTCTAGTCTCATGAGTGAATAAAGGCTTATTGACCCAGACCAAGACAAAACCGAAATGGAAATGCTTTTACTTAAACCGATTCTGCTTATCTGCTATTAGAAAATCTAAGCCCCATGACTTCCACCTGGCTTGTTCCACTGTTCGGATGGCATCAGAATAAATTATATCCATAAACAGTAATATAGCTTGTATTATGTATCAATATAATTGATTGCTATTTTCAACAGGCACACATCAGTGCAACTTCATTCAAATTTCTTGCATGAGGTGATGGGGTGAATAGCACAGTTTTTTGTGCTACAATTAATTTCCTATTTATAACAGATGATTTTCTTCCAAACAAAGAAAATCAAATTTCCCACCCCCCCATTTGAAACACACGTTGACTTCATTGTCAGTAAAATCGTTTTTTTCTGTTCTATTATTCTGCCTTTTTCATCTGAAATCCTAGTGCATCAGTGCTACTTCCAAACACTCAGCCATCTGTTTTTCCAATATGCACCCTTCCTTAAGGACAGATGGTTGGTCAGTTATCTTGATCCTTGTCCAAAGCATATAACCAGATTCACCCATTTGTTCTGTTTTTCTAGAACATTTCAAATTAAGCATTTGTTCCAGGATACAATGTGGCCACCTTCCTCTTATGTCACTGTCTGTAACAAGCATGGAAATGCATACAATGCTCTTGCAAGTCAGAGTTACACATTCAAGTATTTGTCAGAGAGATGCACCAATTTTGTGCTGAACCCACAGTTGTGTTGGGCATACTTGGGTGAAGGCACGCTGGGTCGTGTTGGGCGTACTTGGGGAAGGCGCGCTGGGTCGTGTTGGGCGTACTTGGGGAAGGCGCGCTGGGTCGTGTTGGGCGTACTTGGGGAAGGCGCGCTGGGTC
>JABJVR010008877.1:0-10298 GCA_025773905.1 Chitala chitala
CTATCTATCTCTCTCTCTCTCTCTCTCTCTCTCTATCCCACCCTCCCTCTCTCTCTCTCTCTCTCTCTCTCTCTCTCATACACATGGCTGACCCAGGGCGCAGGTTTTCTGAACCAGGACAAGTGGACTACTGCCAGACTCTCCTGAACAGCTGCAATCATTATGTTGTTTCCACTAATAAGTAATTAAATGTAGCTGAAGTTCAGTGCAGCAGAGGTGTCTATAGTGCTTTTTTTTCCCCATCAGTATTTTCAAGAAAAACACATTTTTACATTTTGTTGAATACATGGTAGAAGATTTTGCTAATGTGTGGTTGTGAGGCTGATGGACGGTCATGTCTGAGCACTGCTGTGTGTGACAGCTCCTGTTTACTGAGCACCGCTAATGATGCTGACAGATTTTCACTAGCCCAAACACCACACTCACTCTGATCAATATATTCACCTGTGTGTCTCGGTCAGTGTATCGACTGTTCTTGCACCTTCAGGCACCCTGTTGAGCTGTGTGACAGCAGTACGGTGATCAGTCCTTGGCTCCCTTGGCCACCGCCGTTTGTAAGTTCCATCACAGGGCCTGATTTGCTCACCAATTTATTTGAACAACCAGAGGAACTTATGTCACGTCAGGTAAATTCTGGGCAACAAAAAGTGGCTCAGAGAGACCAGCTTCCTTTCAGTTACGGAGGTGACTTTGGCCTGCGTTACCTGTCAAATCTTCGTGTGTGCAGATAGGCAGCCAGACCTGCGTTTTGATCTTGTGAGCTGGGGTATAGTTGGATGGAGGGACTTCTTTCTGAATGAGCAGGAAGATGTAGACCTGTCAGTTGATGGCAGTTTAAAACTCCCATGACAGTTTGTCACCAGTTAATAGAATCTGATTTCTACTGATGAAACTATTGATTGGACAGCACTATATTTAGCTGTGAATTCTGGCGGGCTGAGAGCATGATCGTAGCCGATACACCGCAGTGGAACGGAAAAATCATTTGCTGCATCCGAGCCGGCTCCACCCACACAGTTTGTAGGAGGGCCTTTACTTTTCTTTTTCTCATCTCAGACAACCTTCAGATGAGAAGCTGTATACTGCGTTTAGTGTACACGTGTGCACGTGTGTATGTGCACATGTGCGTGTATTCCAGCTGCCTCTTTGACTATGCAAAAGCTGCTCCCGTACTGGGTTCTGCTCCTGCGGCATATAAAAAACCCTGTGTGATTAACAGAACATCTCAAATTTTAATTAATTGGTCCACAATACCTTCTTCCAGTCTTCAGTAGTCCACTGGTGGTACTTCATGGCCTAGGCAGGCCTCTTTCTTATTATGCCATCTTAGCAACGGCTTTCTTACTGCCACTTGACCTATGAAACCTGCAGCTTGAAGTCTTCTTCTCACAGTTGAAACTGAGACTTGCTTACTTCAATCAGTGTTAAACTGTGCTTGAATCTGTTGTCCTGTGAACCGCCTGTCACGCAAGCTGTTGACTCTTAGAAACTTGTCTTCTGATTCTATAGTGGCTTTGGGTCTGCCAGACCTCTTCCTGTCAGAGTGTCCTTCAGTTTCCAAGTGCCTTTTGATGGTGTAGAAAACTTTACTCACTGACACCTTGGATTTCTTTGCAATTTCTTTAAAGACCTATACTTTTTTACTTCATAATAGTCTGTCTGTCGTAATGGTCTGTCTGTTTTCCTTTGTTAATTGCCTTTTTCTTGCCATTTTGAGAGCAATATACTGTTTTCTGTCCAAATATTGCTTAAGAGGGTGTAGTAACCAAGTCTGTTCCAACCCTGCTTTTATACAGACAGAGGGCTTGTAAGTAATCAACAAAAGTTGGGACACCTGTAGGGGTTGTTAGTATGAACTTTCAAGGCTTAATTTCATTACATTTCTGCACAGCTACTGTGAGCTGTTACCCTGTTACCTCTTCCCTGGAAAAGGCCTTTTTGTATAACTCTGAAATGTACTTTATTTTTCAGTTTTTGTTAACCTAAATGTTTTTTCCCCCCCTCTCTGGCATTTTATCGCTTAGCTTTGTTCCATTTCAGGTTATTAACTAGACTTGAACTGCTTACGTTTCAGTAAAAACTGGAAAATGACGGTGTTCTAAAACCTGTGACCGGACGTGTATGTGCTATTGTACATTATCTAGTTTGTCATTTTTGCAATTTTAATACTTTAACAGTATTAAAGTATAGTTTTGCCTCGCATTCTACAGTGTGTTAATCCTACACTCTTCACCAGGTGACTGAATTGTGTGTTCAGGTGGTTTTCTGACCTTTTGATTCTGGAAATTGCTTTTTGTCACATGCCTTTTGGAAGTGCAAATATCTATACCCTGTATGGTATGAGAAGGGCTTCTGAATGTCCCACCTTTTCCCCAGCAGAGCTCACGTGTAAGGGCTCATGGGGTTTTGATTCTCCTGATTCAGACCAGAAAGGTGTGACCAGAAGGATCCCATCTGGTGTGTTCCTCCTGTTCTGGGTCCACTCTCTTTTGAGGAAGGGTAGTTTTTTGGGCAGCGCCTGTTGCCTGGCCGACTGCAAGGGTGTGATTGGATGGTCAGTCTGGTTGAGTGCATCCTGTGTTGGCACTGCTGTGTGCTGAATAAGGTGCCAGATTTATATGTGTGCTCGCACACACACACACACACACGCAGAAGAGGGGGGGCGCAGTCCTGACCATGATCTTCCTGTTGAATATACAGCATTAGTGCAAAATCAGACTCTGGTAATGACTGGCTTGCAGTTTGACTTGGGTGAGTGTCTTCTTTCCGTTGTGGATTCGAGTATTGTCTGGAACGCTAAATTACGGACTCTCAGTGCAGGTAGATTGTGTTTCTAAACAAGGTGTTGATATGAGGCAGCCAGCAGGAATCTGACATGAGCCCGCTTGTGAACAAAACGGCTGGTTCTAGATCAGCCCAAAGTGTCTACTTTCTGTGTGTTATGCTGAAGTCTGAAAGGATGACACGAAAACACCTTTGGAAAAGCTCAGCATCCAAAAGCAGCGTGTTGCTGACAAAACCAGGACAAATTCAAATGGAGGTTATGCAAATGGAGCGAGAGCTGTAAAGAGGATAGGGTTCTGGTTCAGCCACTCCACCCCCAGCCTGCTGTCAGCAGGGGGGGGGGGTTTACAGGAGTGACTTTGATGAGCTCCTCTGCAGCTTCCTGATTGGCTACTGTCAGCTTGTTGTCACTAATTAGAGTTTATTGTAAAGGAATGAGATGGTGCAGCTGGGTCTGGTCAGGACAGTGCCAGGTTCTGAACTGGGACTGATCAGTAGTACGGTTCATCAGAGGTCTTGATGGATGGACCCTGCCAGTAGGGTTGGTTCGTTTTGAGGTCTCAACTGCTGAAGTGTCTCGGAGGCTCCTGTCGTGTGTGTGCAAGGTGTGTTTCACCACGAGAGCAACGTGTCTGTCCACGTGCTGACCTGTCTGCCCTTCTCTGACACAGGAACAAGTGGCTGATGGCAGGTGCAATGACTGGGGTGGGGGTCGAGGAAGACATCCCTCTGGGTGAGAGGAAGACCGTCACGGACTTCTGCTATCTGCTCGACAAGTCCAAACAGCTCTTCAATGGCCTGAGGTCAGGTTCTGCTCATATTCAATCTCTCAGGCTGTCTAACCCTTGCTCCTTCCCATACTTTCTCCCTCTGTCCTCTCCCTTGATCCATCTTACTATATTTATGTACTTGTGATGCTTTATTTCATTCCTTATCCTCTCTCCCCTGACTCAGCCTCTCTCTCCTGACACGGCATCCGTCTTGCTTCAGCCTCTCTCTCCTGACTCGGCATCCTTCTGGCTTCACCCTCTCTCTCCTGACTCGGCATCCTTCTTGCTTCAGCCTCTCTCTCCTGACTCGGCATCCTTCTTGCTTCAGCCTCTCTCTCCTGACTCGGCATCCTTCTTGCTTCACCCTCTCTCTCCTGACTCGGCATCCTTCTTGCTTCACCCTCTCTCTCCTGACTCGGCATCTTTCTTGCTTCAGCCTCTCTCCTGACACGGCATCCTTCTTGCTCCTCCCCTTTTGCCTGCTCTTTTAGGCCCTCCCCTTTTGCCTGGTCCATACAACCACTTCAATTCTTCATAAAAGAAAGAGAGTTAGGTGGATGCTTTAGTGTTTCCTAGCATTTCCCCTGCTTTTCCTGTCCTGTTTTTATTTGTTCAGCCTTTGTAGTAGTCTATAAACATCTCAGATCCGCTCTGTGTGTCATTTGCATCGCCCTGTGACCCTAGCCCATGTAACGTGGGTGGCATGCGTCCCAGTTGGCTCTTTCCCACCGTCACGTTGTGGGATAACGTACTGTACATCTCTCTTTGTGTGTCTGAGAGCTCCACTCGGCTCAGTTTCCATCTCTGTTTTTGCAGTCATATGATGAAAGGTTTTTGTGGTCCATGATATGTAAATTATAAAAATAAATTGAAATATTGCTTTTGATGCAATGTAAACTGAGGCCGTTGTATCCAGTGTGAGCTTGCATGTGCGAGTATGCTGTGGTGGGCGTGGCGTGTCAGTGCCGTGATCATGTAATCGTGACATGATCTCAGCTCCACGCAGCCTGCCTGGTCTACCCACCTCATCTGCTGTCTTTGGAGGAACAAAGGTCCCAGAGCAGCCAACGAGTGGATGTGAAGTACATGTGTTTTTCCTCCTGATTTCCTGGTCAGAATATGAGCGTGTGGGAGGTGTAAGCATGTCTGTGTGGGGGTCATCTTGTGCCCTCATGTGTCTGTCATCCCACTGGCGTGCCATGTGGCACGGCTGCCAGACTTGTTTCCCCTCAGTGGCAACGGCACGCAGTTGAAGTGCTCACAGTGCCACACGCCCAGAGTGGTGGTACCTTGACCCATTTTTTGGGGCGGAGGGACTTGATTCCATGGCTCCTCTGTGCTGGTGCACAGTGGGCGCACGAGGTCATAGGAGTGTGAGGACTGAGAAAGATGTGTGTAGGTACTAGGAGTTAACTGTGTGCTGTCTAAAAATGCTAAAAGTTTATACTTTGATACTATTAAATTATAAAGTCATAAACATCTGCTACCACTTAACACTGAAATTCTAACTCTTACCACTGAATACTAAAACTGTAGTCAGTTGTTCTGTTTGTCACACAGGCATAATTTCATACACAAAATACAGAGCTGAGGCAGTGAACACGTGTGTGTGTCTGTACAATATAGCTTATGTGTGTTATATAAACACATGGTAATAAACACAGAAGCACAAACTCCTGGTCTGTGATCAGATTTACCTTTTAGTCTGTGTCATTGACAGGTACAGAAGTCAAGGTCACAGGTTCGAAGATGTGGGGGGGCAGGGATCTAATTTCATTCTGTGGACCATTAATTTCAAATTTCCTTTAACTGGATTAATGCCCCCAAGATGTGTTCACCATCAAAACATTAAAAACAACTAAAGCCTATAAATTAGGGTTGGGGGCTCAGTCGTGTGTGTCTGTCTTAGTCAGTGTGTGTTTTATGATGTTCCAGCCTAGTGTAGCACAGGGCCCTGTTCGCTGGGGCTCACTCTTCTGTAGTCTAATGGCTTCACCAGTACACTGTAGACTTCTCCTGTGTGTGCGCACGTGTCTGTGTGTGTGTGTGTGTGTGTCTGTGTGTGCGCGCGCATGTGTCAGCGGAAATGCCTGCCCACGCCAGATTGCCACGCTCCGCTGTGCCAGGACCCACCTGCAGGACATGTTTGTGAAGAGGAGAAGCTGAAATTCAACCAGTGCTCTGAACACCTCAACAGCCAGTCTGTCAGCTTTCCTTTGTGTCTCACGCAGAAATGAACGCTGGGAAGGCCTTGGAGGCAGCCCTGTAGATAGAAATTTAATTATTTTGTTTACTGATATGTATGTCATTCCTGCAACTGGTGTCATTAGTGATTTATTTATTTATTTTTTTGTATCCGGAATTGTTGCTATGGTAACACTGACGGTAACAACAGGACTCAAAAGATATGAGAAATAAATAAAGAAACAGATTTTTTTGGAAGAAAACCCAGCGGTGTTTCTGTGGGATTCCAACAGAAAATCTCAGTGTGTCACATTCCATCCTGTCATCGACCTCTGACTCATGGCTGAAGGCATCTTGTCTGGCCGTTCATCTCCATGTAGGGGCAGAAGATTTCTCTACCTATTTAAAGACTATCCATTAGGAAGCATTAGAACGACCACCTTTTTAGAGTGTGGATGGCCTGCGAGAATTCAGTTTGTGTTACATATGAACATTTAAAAGTCAGATGTTGCAAATAAGCTCTGCTCATTGGTTTCCTACTGGTTGTGTCTTACTTACATCCCTGCTCATTGGTTGCATAGAGACTGTGTCTCACTTACATAGGAATAACTTTAAACAGATTTTTTTTTTTTATTAAAGAAGAATCTGAGTTGAAGAATGCCCGTTGGTCTTCAGGAACACCAACCACTAGGCTAAAGACAAAATGAAGAGCCACAACATCACCAGGAAGTCTCCAGTTTGGGAATTAATGAGAGTATAAAAGCGATTTCCTGGAAGATGTGTTGTGTTGGGATGTAATTACTCGCTTTTAAATATAACGTTATCACTTTTTCACTACCAAAATTCATCCTCATTATTGTCTACTTGCTGCTACAGTTTCCCACAAGCAAACAATCAAAATAAATTGAATAGCTGTTCTACAGAATGCATATTACCGTGAAGGTGTCAGATTTGTGCTCTGACCAACATTACTGCTGGGGACAAATTGTCCACTTAACGTCTTTCCAGAGTGTAATGAACACAATATTTACATTATTGCAGTTTGTAAATCGCGGTACAGTACTTCATGACTCCCACCCTACCTGTTCATTGGCCACCTGCTTTCCAAACTGCTCTGCCTCTCTGACCCATCCTACCTGTTTATTGGACACTTGCTGTCCTAACCCCGCCTCCTTCTGTCTGTACCACCCTATCTCTTCCTGCAGAGACCTTCCACAGTATGGTCATAAGCAGTGGCAGTCCTATTTTGGCCGGACCTTTGACGTGTACACCAAGCTGTGGAAATTTCAGCAACAGCACAGGTAAAGAACTTATTACTAATTATGATTTAGTGGCTTATTAACCGTATGCGTTTATAAGCAGGGCCAATGCCAGTTGTCTTGGCCTGAATAGACCAATTAGCATAAGCTATTGAGAGAGGAAGTGGCCATGAATCTGCTGAGTGAATAATTCAGTGAGAGCACTGTCACTTCTACCCAGAATATATATTCAACTTTGAATGCTGTAAAACATAATTAGGCAGAGAGATGGTGAATTAAAGTCCGTTTACTGTAAAATATATGTACTGACAGCCCTAATCCCGTCCTCCCTCCTGCTGACTGAGCTGTGTAAATGTGGGACTTTCTCCACACAGGCAGGTGCTGGACAGTCGATACGGCCTGAAGAGGTGGCAGATCGGGGAGGTGGCCTCCAAGATTGGACAGCTTTATTACCACTATTAGTGAGGCCTTTTACCAGCCCAGCCCTCCTCTGACAGCACTCATGTTACCCTCTGTGGATTGGCTGCCTCCCCTGAAACAGCATCACATGGGGGTGCAGGGCAGGGGGACAGGGCCTGAGAATGGAGCCGCTTCACCTGGGAGGTGCACATTCACTTGTGAAGGTTAACTGGGGCAGGTCACAAACACTGTGTGTTAAAACCAGCACTGAACACAAACACTGTGTGTTAAGGAAAGCCAGCACTGAACACAAACACTGTCTTAAGGAAAACCAGCACTGAACACAAACACTGTCTTAAGGAAAACCAGCACTGAACACAAAAAGACTGCTCCGATTCTCAGCACCCAGTATCGCCTGACCTGCAGGATTGCCTTGTATTGTCACGTGACTAAACGCCAATGTTTATGCGTGTTGTGTTGGTTCTCCATGAAGAACTGCATTTTTAACCAGCGTGTTGTCTTCACCTGTACATCACTGTAGCCTCCGCACATCGGAGACAAGTTACCTGAACGAGGCTTTCTCCTTCTACTCTGCCATTCGCCAGAGGTCCTACTACTACCAGGTCAACAAGGAGGACAGGTGAGGACATTTGGGGATCAGAGGTCAGACCGTGGATCCACCCAGCCACACACTCGATGTGACAACATGGCCAGTCAGAGTAACACAAGCCCAGAGAGGCCAGTTTCAGTTACAGGATCATTACTCTGATGGGAAACCGGAACACCACCTGCAAGCCTGCGTGAACAGACATGAAGGAGGAACACCAGAAGTGTGACCCAGATTCTCTTTGCTCTCTGCACAATTAGCCTTAGACTTAATTAAAACTTGCTGCGCTGACGTAATGTTTCCTTAACACGCTCCAAAAATTAGCAGAGGAGTGATGCAGCTGTCACAGGACTGGTGAGACTGGCTTTGGAGAGCACCCTGTGTGTGTGTGTGTGTGTGTGTGTGTGTGTGTGTGTGTGTTCATACATACCAGTCATTTCAGTCTTTCTGCGGTGTGTTCTTCAATCCCTTATAGTTATCACTGTATGTTCTTTTCTGTTTCAGTTCAGTGTTGCTGTCAGTCGGCCAAAACTTACTGCTGATGCAAATGTTGCAATGTTATCAAAAAGACATTTTAAATCACTTACACAGCAGGAAAATAAAGAAGGGAAAATACTAAATACATATTAATAGAGGATGAATAGAAATATATTGGTATAACTGAACATGAAAACACACACGTAACAATCCACACATCGTGTGTGTGTTAGACTGCCTGTTTGACAGTATCCCTCGGATAATAATTGGATTTTCGCTTGGTTTCCCATGTTATAGAAGAGTCGTTTGTAGGCTGTAATTTTCTTAAAATAGGTGTTTCTAAATGTGTGAAGGACTAGCTGAGAGAGGAGATGGAGCATGTCTCTCTGCCTCTATCTTCTGCTGGTACCGTGGTACAACGGTGACCTTCATGACCTCTCATCTTCTCTCCCTCTTTCCATCTCGCTCTCACTCGCTCTGTCTCACTCTTTCTGTCTGTCTCATTCTCTTTTTCTGTTTCACTCTTTCCATCTTGCTTGTCCTATCTCTCTCTCTCTCTCTCTCTCTCTCTCTCAGGCCTGAACTGGTGGTGAAGAAACTTCGTTACTATGCTCGTTACATAGTCGTGTGTCTGCTGCTCAACAAGATGGACCTGGTGAAAGTGCTGGTGAAGGTAGGGAGAGCGAGAGCAGGCCGCTCTGGTGCTGCTGTCATCTACACCAGTCTGTTCTGCCTTTGTGTGGGTCAGTGCAGCTCAGCTATTCTGCTGAAGGTCATCTTAAAGGTGTGAAAGCACAAACGCTTGTCTTTCACGCAGTAAGGCTGATCACTGAGTGTGCTGTATTTACACGCGTGTGTGTGCGTGTGCAGGAACTGTCCGAGGAGATCGAGGACTACACCCAGCGCTTCAACACGGAGGACCAGCTCGAGTGGAACCTGGTGCTGCAGGAGGTGGCAGCTTTTGTGGAGGTGCGTGACACGTGCACTACTCCACGGGACAGTCGAGCAGGTCTATCCGCAGGCAGAGTGTAACCGGGTGTGTGTGTGCATCGGTGCAGGCTGACCCGGTGATGGTGCTGGGAGATGACAGCGCTGTGGTCGTCATCTCGAACCGGATGCAGGAAGGCAGCGTGCCCCAGCTGGAGCCGGGCATGGTGGTGGGTCAGCTGACCCTGGCGGACGTGCTGATTATCGGGAACTGCAATAGCCAGGTACGGGTGGAAGGTACAGAAAAGTGTATAAGTCCTAAAGGGACATTCCACATGAATATATACAGTGCGTGCTCTTTGTGGCTCAGGCAGGACTGTGAGCTGTAGATGGACTCAGGTGCGTTAAAGGGTTACACACGGCCCATTTGCACCTGTTTTACAGCCCTCTGTTGTCATACTGGTGGTACTCAGATATGGAACAAACTCATGCTGTCTCACCTGTTCTTTTCTGGTGTACTATTTCTTTAATCTTTCCTCTTTTTCTTCCTTCTTCCTCTCCTGTTCTCTCCTCCCCCTTTGCTCTCTTTCTCCCTCCCTCCCTGTCTCTCCCTGTCTCTCTCCCTCCCTCTCACCCTACCTGTCTCTCCTTGTCTCTCTTCCTCCCTGTCTCTCCCTGTCTCTCTCCCTCGCTGTCACCCTACCTGTCTCTCCTTGTCTCTCTTCCTCCCTGTCTCTCCCTGTCTCTCTCCCTCGCTCTCACCCTACCTGTCTCTCCTTGTCTCTCTCCCTCCCTCTCTCTCCCTGTCTCGCCTTGTCTCTCTCCCTCCCTCCCTCTCTCCCTGTCTCTCCCTGTCTCTGTCCCTCCCTCTCACCCTCCCTGTCTCTCCTC
>JABJVR010008878.1:0-10297 GCA_025773905.1 Chitala chitala
GTTTTTATTTTTTTTTTTTTTTTGTTTTTTGTGTGTGTGTTGTTTTTTTTATTTTTTTTGTTTGTGTGTGTGTGTGTGTGTGTGTGTGTGTGTGTGTGTGTGTGTGTGTGTGTGTGTGTGTTTTGTGCATAGCATGAGGACTTGGGTCCTTTGGAGATCAAAGTCAGCACTCTCACAAAAGAGCTGGAGGAAATGAGCACAGAGACAAAGGAGCAGCAGCAGTTCTCGCTATGCCAGCAGGGGGAGCTGGTGAGACTAACCCAGGAGCGTGAGGCCCAGGTCTCTGCTCTGCTCAGGATGCAGATGCAACTCACTGTCCTGCAGCAGAGGAAAGTGCGCATTGATGGTGTGTATGGCAGTGACGTCACACCTGCCCACATGCTTTCTTACTTTTCACCGATGTTACATTCTATTCTTTCTCATAAACAAATGGTTAGCGCATTTATAGTTGCATATACTAACTTTCAATAAACAAACATATTAACAATGTGCATTTCCACTCATGCACTCACCAGGGTCCCTCATACATACACACACACACGATGCTATATGAACTGTGTGTGTGTGTGTGTGTGTGTGTGTGTGTGTGTGTGTGTGAGAGAAAGGGAAGGTTTACAAGACAGTAGTGAGACCAGCTATGTTGTATGGGCTGGAGACAGTGGCACTGACAAAGAGACAGGAGGAAGAGTTGGAGGTAGCAGAGTTGAAGATGCTGAGGTTTTCATTGAGAGTAACAAGATTGGACAGGATTAAAAACGAACATACTAGGGGGACAGCACCGGTAGGATGGTTTGGAGACAAAGTGAGAGAAGCGAGACTTAGATGGTTTGGACACGTGCAGAGTAGGGATACAAAGTATATAGGGCAAAAAATACTGAGGATGGAGCTGCCAGACAGGAGGAGAAGAGGAAGGCCAAAGAGGAGGTTTATGGACATAGTGAGGGAGGACATGAGAGAGGTTGGGGTGACAGAGGAAGCTGCAGAGAACAGGTTGGTATGGAGAAGGATGATCTGCTGTGGTGACCCCTAGAGGGAGCAGCTGAAAAAGGAAGATTATTATATTTTGTGTGTGTGTGTGTGTGTGTGTGTGTGTGTATATGTACAGTACACACACTAGATGATATATAGAGACACATGCGCACACATATACACACACGTTTATTTAGCAGGTGCGTTTGTCCAAATTCTGGGCCAAAAGTTCAAGTCATAAATGGGTAGAATACAGTACAAAGTTATCACCACTATTACCTTATACGTGTATATTTTACATATCATGGTTCATTTTGAAAATGCAAAAGGTCTCTTATAGCACAATACTAATCATAGATATACTTCATATAGATTTGGTTACTGTAACAACAATTTGTTGTATAAAGTATATTTTTCTCATGTACAGTTCTAAAATTATATATCAACTTATGTAAATTTTTAGTCTGTGTGTGTGTGTTGGCACATCTATGTGCATTTGTGTGTTCGTCTGTGTGCATATGTGCGCACGTATTCTCAAGCGTCGATGCGTGCGTGCGTGCGTGTGTAACCCCCTTGTGCTGTATCACAGGTGAAATCCAGCAGGAGCAGCGGGAGCAGGCAGAGCTGGATCGGCACATGAAGGACTTGATGGCTGACACCGTGAAGCTCAACACTTTGCTCAGTAAGAACAGCCAGTTGCGCGAGGCTCTGAAGCAGGGCAACGTTCTCATGGAGAAGGACTTCCTCCACAGACTCAAGGTCTAGCTCCATATCATACGTCATGTTCCTGCAGACACTACTCTGACCACTTTCCAGAAGCTCCCTCTCAGCAAAGATGGAGAGCACCTCCCAGTGTGACCAACTGTGCTTTTGCAGGAGGCTGAGAGGGAATCTGTTGAGATGCAGATGAAGCTGCAGGAGATCCAGGAGGACAAGGAGAGACTGATCAACAGTCTGCTGGAGGCAGAGTATGTCACTGACATTCTAACACAGAGCTGGTTACTGAGGTTCCTGATTCACACAGGCCATTTGGAGCAGGACTTCTAAATGAAAGATGTTTCTCCTAACATTCTAGTAATTTTACATTTTGCATGAACATATATATATGAGGAAGAAATTGGCACATACACCAGTCTTTCAGTAACATGACTGGACACTAAGAACACATAGAACTTTTATAACTTTAACCGGGTAGAACATCAGGCTGGGATGCAGAAGTCTTCTGGTTAGAATTCCAGCACAGCCAGGTGTGTCCTTAAACAAGACACTCAGCGCTAGCTTCCTGGGCGCTGCATGTGGTTGGCTGCCCACTGTTCCCTGTTATATAAACATGAGTTACACCCTTCTTTGTGAGCTTCCAAAGGTACAAAAAGCCCTAAAACCAGTCTGGACTTGGCCTTCCTATGTTAATGAGAATACTGTGTGTGTATTCACACTGCTTACAACTGTGCCCGCATGCACATGCATGTCAGGAGGCAGATCATGCTGTGGGAGAAGAAGACCCAGCTGATGAAGGAGACACAGTCAGCCATAGACTCTGATGTTGGCCAAGGGGACATACGCAGCATGAAAGCCGAGATTCACCGCATGGAGGTCAGTCTCACAGGAGGGTAGAGGTGACCACCAGTTAGTGCTGTCTTCACAAACAATGGACCTGTGTGCGCTCACCATATACCATGTGTTTATCAGTTTCTACATCTTAATAGATTTTTTTATTACAGTCCAATGGAGAACTTGTGTGGTATACTGTACATGTGTTCGTTAGCATATCAGTGCATGCATAATTTATCTCAAAAACAGACATTATGTACTTATTATTCAAATTCAGAAGCAAACAAGTGGGGGCAAATCTCACTTTTCTCACCCAGTTTAAGATGCTGTCTGTATGACACATCATTCTTCACACGTGCCAGCATGGCTGAGAGTAGCTGCATGGGGGCTGGATGGATGCATTTTCCCCGGACTGCAGGTACGCTATGCCCACCTGATGAAGCAGCAGGAGCGGCTCCTGCGTGACATGGAGGCCTCTGTGGCCAGGCGAGAGACCGTAGTGGTGCGCAGCGAGGCACAGGCCAGGGCCGACAAGAAGCAGCCCACAAAGACGGACTTCCACATGCTGCTGCAGGGTCTGCGCAGGAGGATTCAGGACACACACAAGGTCAGCCAGAGATCCTGCTTTTCCTGGATTCAAGCTTAAAAGCAAGGGTGATAACTGTGTGTGTGTTTTCATGTGCACATTCCTAGCAAGCTGGGGAGTGTGACGGCATCATTAAAGAGCTTACGGAACAGCAGGAGAATGTGAGCGCCAGCATCAGGGAGACACAGCAGCAGCTGGCTGGTCTGCAAAGCACCAGCACTGCACTGACTGCAGACCTACGCAGGTTGCAGGACACTAAGGAGCAGGTCTGTGCCCTCTGACAAACCACATGGATTATGCATGTTAATGAACACACACATAGTGATGCATGTGCAGGTATCAAAGAGAAAATATAAACCATATCCTGAACAGCCAGTTACTACAGTATTAGTATTTTCATATTTACTCATATGTTGTTGGTGTAATATACAGTACAGTGGTACCTCTACATACTAGTGCCCCCACTTGCGAGTAAATCGAGATACCAATGAAAATATTCGCTAAAATGTTCCAACTTGCAAGCGAACACTCGAGTTACAAGAGCTGTACACACGCTCGTATCGTTTTTGCCCAATAAGAGCGAGACTACCAGTACGAGTAAAAACTCGTAAAAACTCGCTTAACATATAAGTGATTGGCTGCGACTTGCAAGCACGTGTTTGAATAGGGTTACCAGATACCTGCATATCCAAAGGAGGACAAAGAACACAATTATATATATTCGTATAACAGAATACAAAACTGGTGACGTGTCACATAATAATTGACGCATTGAACAGGGGTTTTTTTTTTTTTTTTTTTTTTTTTTTTTTTTGCGGTTCGAGCCTCAGATTTGCTCTTTACTATTAAAACATAGAGATGATGGTGTGCAGTTACAGCCAAGAACATGGGCAAGTCCGCGATTGATGAAAGCGAGAAACCCGGACTTTTTTTTTTTTTTTTTTTTTTTACATTTTCGGCCAATGCCTGCCGGACGGAGGCCACGACGTCAAAAAGGAGGACATGTGCACCTTTTGCTGGACGTCTGGTAACCCTATGTTTGAACAAGTTAAGGATGAGAGTGTGGGTACACTTTGTTTCCCGCAAGGTGCGGGCTTCAAAACCATGGGATTTCTGGTCACCCGCATCCCGCTCACTGGCTGTCTGTCTCTTCAAAAAGATAAAGTGCAGCTTGATTTGTCTTTATTCTTTACTTAATTTCATTGATTTGTCGTTTATATTATTTAGCATTGTTATTTGTTACGATAATTACTTTTATTTTGCATAAAATACCAAGTTAACAAATTTTTATGTTAATATTGTAAGAGATTTGAGGGAAATAAATGCCAGAGTTTAAATAATAAACCCCGAAAACAGGAACTTTAATGAAAGTCTTAATAGAGAAGTCAGCGGTGCAAAGTGCCTGACGTCATAACTTGCCGCATTTCTCAAAAGGGGCGGTAGGCTTGGTGAGGTTGGTTCCATGGTAGCCGCGACAATATTTCTGGGGTGTGGAATAATGGAATTTCCATTATTTTCTATGGGAAAAATTGTTTCGAGATACAAGTTTTTCGCATTATGAGTAACCTTATGGAATGAATTAAACTCGCAAGTCCAGGTACCACTGTACATACATTGTTTATTCTAAAATAAGTGGGCCCTTCGTAGTACTGTAAGAATTACTGTACTTTGTTTCCTTGATATATGTGTTGAATACTCAACTCACTTGCACTGTCCCAACACCGTGTGCCTCTTTGGCTGTGCTGCAGAACCTGGCAAGGCTGGTTGCCCTCCAGGGCCGAGCCAAGCAGCTGAGGGCAGTGCAGGACGGGTGTTATGGGCGCATGGTCACCAGTGAAGAAGCGCTGGAGCCAGCCATACAAAGGCAGGAGGAGCGCATCCATGCCATCAGCACTGTGCTGCATCGCGTGTGCCAGGAGCTCCCCCAGCACCAAGGAACGCTGCACCGCCTCTCCCTGGCCCTGGCCAATCAGCTGCAGGGACCCCAGGAGTAAAGGGAGGGCTCCAGTCATGGCCACACAGGCTGCCCTCTGATGGCTGGCACACTCCACTCTGCAAGTCATTTATTTTATTTTTAATCAAGGATTCATATTTGAAGTCCAAATTGACTTACTTTTTTTCCTGTAGTGTGGTGTTACAACATATCTTCAGGTTATGTACTATGACATTTTACCGTGTTTTTTTAGAGAAGTGACAAGAGATGTAACGTGTGAAGTTATACAAATAGCAACCAGGAAAAAACTGAATAACTCAGACCTTTCAATACATGTTTTCATGTGTTGTTTGTTATTGCACAATGTCAAAAGCCTAGGAATCTCATCATTTGCCTTTGTACTTTGAGCAAACAAATTCTGTTTTAAAGTTTTTCTTTGGCTATAGAACCATACGCATTCCATTTGTGGCTTTGTGGTTGCAGTCTTTCCTATGGCCCTTAAACAACATATGGACATCTTAAAAGTTATGCATTTCATTTGAGTCCCATACAATTTTTGTTATCATTCTGATTGTATCTACATAGTTCACATGAACACATAGTTCATGAAGTTGACTTATGTTTCAGTAAATCAATCAATGACTAATCATCTAGTCTGTTGTTGATTAAAATAATTTTGTGTTGTATTTAAGGCAAGTTTAAGCTTTGCATGAAAATAATTCTTCTGATCTACCCTCTTAATAATGGCTACTTAAATATTCTGATGGCAATGCATGCATCTTTCAGATATTTTCAGTTAATGAAAATCATTTGTATTGTAACATTACTAGTTGTTGGTAGTTTCAGACTTCAAGGAGGCTGGATCCCAAAAGTGGGACAAATGAGAAACAATTGAACAAGATAATTTCACTGCCTAAATGTAGGAATATCACATTTCAGCTTCATAAATAGTGCAGAGCATGATCCAGTTACCCTGATTTGCCCTGTGTCTATCCTCCGATGCCCACTCCTTTATCAGTCTTCATGAGTAAGAGCTGCACTGCTCAAGGTTCTCCTCTGTGTTTACTTTGAAAAGTACATTTCTAAGCTGGTAGTACTTCTGCGTGAATCACTCCTTCAGATATCAGCATGGACCAAACAGATGTTTTGGGGATGTTCATTTTTTTTCCCCACTCCGTAAATAGATAGCTCCAGGAAATGTTTGCACAGTTAGGGTTTTCACTGAAAACAAGACTTTTCTATAGTGCATGAACAACTGATACCTATTCTCTGATTTCCTCTGCCATTGTTTACCTGATGCATAACCTTATAATAAGGCTAAAGAGTGGCTTCTTAAATATAAGACAGCTCATCAAATTACGAATATGCAAAGCAGGTTCAGAACGGGAATGCAGCTATGTGTAAGATTAGCACATGTAAGGACTCATGTGGTGTTCACATGGATTGGAAACAATCTAAACACCTCACAGCTACTGAACTTAGCAGAATTCAAAACATTGAAGCATTCCTTAACCAATAGACCATGGAGCACAGTTAAAGTTTGTAACTATGTACTGTGTTGTCACAAAGTAAATGACGGAAAAGACAGAATTACCAGTGTTTAAAATGCAGTTGCATTTATGTCATCATTCTTTGCATCTAAACACTACCCAGCAAAAGACAAATGCAGTATGTATTAAATGCTGAGCTACACAAAGTGTTCGTACACATTTTAAGTTAATGTAACAACGGGCACTAATTTTAAGAAAATGCACCCCCTCAATGAAGATACACTATCCCAGGGACTGACTATTTGTCACTACTGATATTCAGAACTAAATTTTTTTTTCATGGAACATCTTCCTAATACCACTGCTTCAGGCCATTTTAAATGTATTTGCAGAATTACAGGCAAGTTTGCACAGTATTAAGGACATTTTTGTAAAGCCAATTCAATACCAGGACAGCACCTTCATACAGCTGCAAGGTTTTCACCCTATAAGGATAAGAAAATATGACATTATGCCAATAATATGGGTATAATTTATAATGTAATAAAGTTGAGTACCGAAGGATAACTGACTGCTGTACAACTGAGGATTTCTGATACTTTTGGTACCAGATTTTGTATAGCGTTATTGTGGCTAGCAACTTAGCATATGTAAGTAGGGTGGACCTGGACAGGACTGGAACTCGTGACCTTATAGTCCACCCAGATTTACCAGACCAGACAATTAAGACTTAAGTCCCTTACATGGGGCACTAATGAGATTCTTGTCCTGACTCCCTGGGGATTCCCACTGTTGCACTGCTACACATACACATTACAAAAGATTTTCAAAGCAATATACCAGAAGCACAGCAGTGGAGATATCTGAACACACAATGATATCTTATAAAAGCATCCTATATACTTATTTAAATCCTTCCTAATTGCACGTAAAGCATTATACAGTAAATGTTAGCTCACACAAATGTGTCATAACACTATCACTTCCATACCCAGCTCAATATTAATACAGATTTCATCTGTATGCCTGCAACTACATTTGCAAAATTAAAAGTGAAAAACTATGTTTCAAATCTTTAATTTTCCTTCACTCTGGGTTTGAAACTTTATTATACCAACTGCCGTAATCATTAATAAAATATTTACTCAAAGAACATTCCTTGAATGCATCACTTACTGGAAACTCCAGTTGATTTTGACTGTCAACTTGGCAAACAAACTACACCTGCTCATACCAAAGCTGTGAGAAGTGCTGCATTAGGCTAAGATTTGAAGTAGAATATATTATAAGCTTGGTATCCAGACGTCATAAATACCTCAGGTAGGTAGTACTAAAAATTCCATCCCAAAGATTACCTTTTAACAATGTAGATTACGTTAGCTGACCTGTAAAACCGCTGTCACAACTCTAACAGGAACAAATTACTGTCATAAGAGGGATTTGTATACACACACACACACCAATCACATTTTCAGTCTGTTGTGATAATAAGTTTGTAATGTTTGGCCAAGCACAAGAGGAAGATGTAGGTTCAATTGCAAACAGTCCCAAAGCCATAAAACTAAACACTAAGTGAAATACCCAAAAAGCAAACCTAGGGAACACTAAACAGGGGCTCAGAACAGAAGGCTTTGGAGGGCAGCAGAGACAAAGGGAGCACAGGGAACACCAATTAGGAACGAGGGAGCCACGAAGAACCAAAACACCACAGCAAAGTATGCATGTGAAGACTGCAACACCTCACATAGCACCAGTAAAACACCCGTAGTGAAAAACCCAAAAGGAAACAAAAGCCAGGTGCAAACATGAAGACAAATGATAGAGGGATGTCAATACTAAACATGGATATGAAAGAAACCAAACAGAAAACTAGATGAGACAAAAACCAGGGTAAATGAGACAAGCAAAACAGAACAAAGTGAAGCAGGAGACATGGCCACCCAATGGGTGACTAGTGCAACCATTGCAGTACTCCCCCCACCCAAAGGGGGATCTGCAGATGCCCCAGACCGAACTATCACCCAGACAGACATGGTACTACACAATCTGGTGTAAAGAACAAGGAAGGCACTGAAGACCTAGACAAAGGGAGAAAACCACAATCAGGTTTGGGACTGCACACAAACCAAGACAAAGGGGTTGACTAAAGATACCAGGAATACAACAGACACGGAGAACATACGAGAACCATGTGAACAAGCAAGCCCATCAAATCCAAGGATAAAGATTGAACCAAGCAGGTCCCAGGAGCATGGCTGGGGTTTCCCCAACCCTATAAAGAGCAACAGGGGTCTAAGCATTCAGTAGGACAGGAATAGGAGACCAAGGGTTAGGTATGGGGGGGCAGGGGGTGTTATATAAAACAGGTCCAGGATAGCAGGGTTCTGAGCAGACAAGGCATGAGGGACTGGACAGAGGCTGGGGCGGGATCTGCTAAGCTCAGGTGATCTGGACAGGGGCATCAACAGGTTTGGTTATACACAGTATAAAACACAGGACTGAGTGTACATGGAAAGTTGGCCGCACAAAGGCATAGGAACCATCTAGACATAAGCAGGGACAAGGGTAGCTGACCAGGAGCAACATGTCTGAGTGGATGACAGGCCTTTTTTTGATTGAAAGGTAAATCTTCACTGTGTGATATTTTATCCCATTTCATTGTAGAATATTCTCCCTGCACTGCCTGCCCCTGCTGATGTCTGTTCTGTTATTTTATATAAAACGCTTTGGGCAGCACTTGTTGAGATTTAAATGTGATCTACAAATAAACTTTGACTTGACTTCAATTTGACTCCCTTATAAAGTTCCATTTCGTGTGCTACAATAGAGCACATGGGAAACCTGGAGCAGAGCAGTATCCCACTCATTGTTTTTACCTCTAAACACTGAGGGTATAGATCCACAATATCAATAGAAAACCCTACTGCATTAGGCCCACACACCCCACCACGAGCAACACACTTCACATCTTCAAAGTAGCCTTCAATAATGGAAAGCGTAACCAAAGGTGGTCACAAGTCCTCAAACCAATGTAGACAATCTGGTTGTCCTAGCTCAGGATCCAGCCATACCAGTTAACCTTAAGGTGAGCGTGACCTTCTCTGCTTTGAATTTATATTTGTTTGGGTGCTGGTCAAGGTTCTCGAGCAACTATGTGCTTGAAAAAGGATATTTTTCAGAAACCCATTAGACTCCCTTAGCAAGGCTGGCTTAATGGCTTTACACTCCATTAGTCCATTATAACCTATTCTGTAACAATTTGGTACAAAGTAGAAGGGTGAGGAATGAAAACAATGCCAATAGACAGAGAGAAAAGTAGACCAGAGAAATGAGACAGGATAACATGCGAACAGGACAAAGTGAAGGAGGGGGCATTGCCCAAAATGACTGCCGGCTCAACCATCAATATTTCACACATAAGAAAGAGTGCATTTATAATTTGCTGTATTTTTATGTGTAAATTCAAATGATGGAGTCAGTCAGTTTAAATTATTGTAAATGGAACAATGAAGAAGTATAATAATTTTACAGGCATTATGATGGCCACATGCATGGCCACACAACTCTGAAGGAATCCTTACGCACTGTTTGTGTTTTTGTATTTTTGATATTGGAGTCGTATGGGGTTTTGTACTTTCAGTGTTTTTGTTTTAGAGTTGTCAGTGCTAAGACCTTAGGCTAATTGATTGATTGAACTTTCTGAAACATGTTAAGTGTCTGTTATAGTGGGGGGGGGGGGGGGGTTATTGTTATTTTTGTGGGGTATTT
>JABJVR010008879.1:0-10296 GCA_025773905.1 Chitala chitala
GGGGATTTTTCTCCTCGGGCTAATAAGTATTCTCTTTATTTAATAAACTTTTAAATCACGTCGATTGTTTTATCATTTATTTCATGAGCTGTTCGAGTTTCTCCTTTATTCGTGGTGTTCAAGCAAGGAGTATCTTAGACGCACTTATGTTAGATTCGGATTTGTGTCCAAAAGGGAAGATATTTACTAATGATTATCAAAAAAAAAAAAAAAAACCGCCTTATTTGTGCTGCTTTGTTGACTCACAGAAATGAGTTTTAAGATCCCCCTGATTTACGATCGCACCTACGCAATCTGCGTCTCCAGCGCACTTTCAGCACACAAGCAGAGCCGCAGGTCCGATCACAGGGTTACCGCACCGCCTGAATTATAGTTTAAAGCGAGGAAATTAACGACCACAATAAACTAACAATAAAGTAACGGAATCAGTACGGCTCAGTATGTAAGAAAACAAAGGCAGAACATCGATAACAGTATTTAGTTCAGAATTTATTTTCACTGTTTTGTTTTCGCGATATCGATTTCAAAACAACTGACCACATCACAGGTAGGTAAACTTTAAATTTGTGCAGTTTTTCAATGTTTAACTATAAAACTGCGTACAGTATTGGTGCATTACACTATTAGACTACCTGTTGCTTTTCGATCAGTTTGACTTGAAAGCTGGTTAGTTTGGTACTGGTAATGCTTATTTAAGATTGGAAGGGATTCTGGAGGCAGAAAGTTGTCCTCTACATTTTATAGTCTATTTTATACACTTATCTGATTAAAGTTACAAAATTACAGGTGAAATTACATTTGCGTTCACTCATCAGCGACTAACAATAATGTATTGCTATTGCGATCTTACTGTATTTTCTGTTACCCGACAAACAGGGCAATTTATTACAGAATATCAAGGACCGCTCTTAGAGCGCAAGTTTTAGATTCAGTATTTTGTTGTCTAACAATCTTATTACAGGCAAAATTAACCAGTTTAAATCTGTCGATCATGTAAAAGCACCAATCCCACCATTCTAACTTCATAATAACGCGAACATCGTTTCCGCATCGTGTGTTTGCTATTGTGAAATAATATTTTAAACATAATTGCAGGCAAACTTTTAACAAAAAATAGCGGCCATACTATCAATTTGTATTTTGCCTTTGTGGAAAGTAAAAATCAAATATTATTCTAACATTATAACCAACAACATAGTCTACAAACCTAAAAATAAACTTTAAGTACTTAACATGATATGGGTCTGCAGAATGACTGAAAGTATGGATCTACACCAAGCATTGATAGGTTTTATTGCTTGCTTTTACATATTTTAATAATTGTATATAAATGTAACTGGTTTCATCTGTAATCCTGTTTATTTTGTTTGTGTTGCCTTTCAAAGCATTTTTTTCTGAGAGGTTGTCTATGGCATAAAAAGGGGTTAGGAATCCTGAAGCTGACACCTTGACATGTATTCTTTAGAGTAAGACTCTTAAATTATTCTGTCAGGCTACTGTGCAACCAGTTTGGGCAGTAGTAACCACAGACCCACTAATCACTACAAAAGTTCTGTTTGTAATAGGAATGACTTCATATATTCCATTACACTGGGGTGACACAAAACATTCCATCTTTCTACCATGTAAGGTTTTCAAAGACTATCCATTTCAAGTTACACAAACCTGCTATTCCCGCATATGAAATTCAGAAGTCCTTATTTTAACGTCCTTTTAAGAGGACATCAACACATTTTCCCAGAATTCCTATCCCGATAATAAAAACCATTACAGTTCACTAACCTTACTTAAACCTTCACTTTCAGTCCGTGTGGGCCAAAGTGGGTGCAGGCTTTTGTTTTAGCCAATTCCTGCTTTTAATTGAGCCTTAGATTAATATTATTGACATATTTGTAGAATTACTTTTTTGATCCTTGAATCCATTTCTTGTTAATAATAATTGTACTGGCTGTTTAACCACACTAATTACCTTCATGGCCTTTTAGTCTGTAATTTGGTCACACTTCACTAGTGCATGTCATCCTTTGCAGAACAGACATGGCTTACTGAAAGGAACATTGCTCGCCTTTATCTTTGTCATCATCTTCTTCTCTTGCTGTGACAATGTTGGTAGCAAAACTACTTCCTTTCATTTCCTCTTTTCGGGCTTTTCTTTCCATCAAAGATATCTTTTCTTTATGTTCAGTTGCAGGGGCTTTTAAATCTCCAAATAGCGGATCAGTGATTGTCTTTGTTTGCCTATTCATGAAGGCAACCAAGTCGATGAATTTAACCCTCCTCTGATTCCTTTTCTGGATCTCAAATGCCAGTGTTCTCCATCTTCCTCTGAATTTATATGGCAGCTTTGAGATAATAGCTCATATTTGTGGGATTGTCCAGCTCATCCATGTAGTCCACATCCCCCCAGAGCGTTGCGGCAGTTGACAAGGAAGAGTGAAAAGCTGTTGAGTGCTTGTGTATCAGGCAGCACGGTGGTGTGGTGATTAACACTGTCACCTTGCACCTCTTGGCCTGGGGTTCGAGTCCCACCTTGGGTCTGTCTGTCTGTCTGTCTGTGTGTGTGTGGCGTTTGCATGTTCTCCCTGTGCTGGGTGGGTGTTCTCTGGTTTTCTGCAACCTCCAAAGATATGCGGGTTAAGTTGATTCGTATCTCCAAATTGGCCGTAGTGTGTGTCCTGCAGTGGGTTGGTGCCCCGCCCTAGATGTCTCCTGGGATGGGCTCCAGGTTTCCCGTAACCCTTAACAGGATGAAGCAGTATAGAAGATGCCTGACTGACTGTTTGTGCATCCTTTGAATTTATCTGTGGCCACTTCAGCACCTTGTCCATCAGTGCAGTGACAATTTTTAGTGCATTGCCATAGCAGTCTTCCAGCTAGCGCATGGCTTCATGGTGTCCTCGATCTGAGGACATATGCTGACAGCTCTTCACAAGAGCTCTGCTCTTGTGTACTGCTCTAAGATATACAGCTCATCTGCACAGTTATCTGTTCTGGAGGCCACTGTGTTCTCAAATGCCTTAAGAAATGACCTAAAGTCCAGTGGGTCACTGCTGAAAATGGGGACGATACACTGTGGCATACGAGCCAACTGCTGGCTTTTCACCAACATCTCTGTGATACCTGCCTGCTGCTTCATCACTAGGTAGATATCCCTTGTGATGTCATTTTGGGTCTGCATAAATCCACTGGCAGTCGCACCTGATGCTTCTGTCTTCACACCATCTTGCTCCTGCTAACCTGGGTAAACTATCTGGACCACTTTCATACCTGTGAGGTTTGCACAGATTGCTATAACCTGTTACTCTTTGGGGACCCTCCATCCTCGCTGGAGTGTATGTTGTGGATGTAGCATCAACACACTCATTAATGGCATCTCTGCCTTCTTGAGGGTTGTACACTTTATACATCTTCATTTCAGCATTTGCTGCTGCTATAGCTGTTTTAATTTCCAGCTCCTCTTTTTCTGCTTGCAGCGGTGTCGTCTTTAACACCATCTTTTATGCCAAAGCCTGGTTTTGCTCAAATGCAGCTGCCTTGGCTTCCAGAGCTGCTTGCTTTGCTTCTGCTTTTAAACAGATAATGTACTAGAATGCCCACTAGATTGTGACAACATAGACACACTGTCCATATAAGTTACCTCATCATCACATGCTTGAGACTTTGCGCTTTCAAGCTCAGCATCCACACACCAACTCTTTGCATAAAGTCCTTAAACGTTTTTTCATCTTTGGGAAGGTAGCGTAAGACTGAATCATTGCATTCTTTATAGCCCTCAAAGATCGTTTTGAAAACTTTTATCTTTGATTTAACTTCCTCGAAGTTGCAGTCATTTTCCGTTAATCATTCAGTCTCGCTAGATTTGCCAGTTAATTGTCTTAATTTACCTCTTCTTACATCCATGTTATGGTGCAGCTTTTCCTCCACGTACTTTTCCGTATGCCTAAATGCTCTTTTGTGGCTTTCCTGTGTAACTGCGTTGCTGTTTGTGTTTTCCTCTGCCATATCTGTCACTTCTACACAGATCCTTTATGACTGTGGCAATCCGGTAAACTCACTTAACTTAAAGTGACTGTAAACGTATTTTTTTTTATGTGAGTGAACCTAATAGCTTAACAAACATCCCCACAATAAATAGGTTCCAAAATGGCTCTTAGAATAATAATCACTTAAAACAGTGGTCCCAATTAAGCAGTTTGTCATTGGCTCCTGTTTTTGTTGTTTATTAATCATTACGATTTTAATAGAATAAATGATTATTAGTTTGAATTAAACATGATGCTAAACTATCCAGACATTTTCTGCCTTAATTTTGCAGTTAGAGGGACATTATAATGCATGATTCGTATTTGTGTTAGAGATCTTAAAGCACAAGAATTTCACATTTGACTTTTTTCTTTGTAACTCTTAGTTTTTGTAACTTATTGAGAGAAATTAGGTACAGACAGATGTCAATTATCTGGAAGAATGAATAGAAGCAATGATGTAACTGATATTTAAATTAAGTTAAAGTTCCCACCAGAACTGTAACTGAATACCCTTGCTGAAAAATATTGTGAAATATAAAAACAATGGAATAGATGAAGGTTGTGGGATGTTTAAATAACTGCAGTTATTGCTGTGCAAGTCTTAATGCTGCACTGGACCTTCTAAGGACTGGCATTCCCCCCACTCACTTTTGAAGTTGTTTTTAGATTGCGGGAGCCTGAAAGTCATGTCCTGTTAATCTTCATCCAGAGAAGAAGCAATTAAAAGCTTTGAGCTCATAGCGCTCATTCATATTCCTCATTGGGAAATTCATTGATTAATTTGTTCATTTATTCATTCTCATTCCCACTGTTTACCTTGGACCAGGTTGGCCTGGATCAGTCCCAAGTAATACAGACAGCTTCATAAAAGCAAACAGTTCAGCTCCATCATCATCAGACATAGACCTCCCACACACAGTCCTCATAGATAGCATTTTACAATAACCACATATGCTGTTGAAACACACCTCATCGCTACAGTTTCACAAAATCACACTGACCTCTTATTTGCATTTTACACAGGTGTGGAGTCATTTCTGTTAAAATAAGTGCTTATTTAAGTCATCTTCAGTAAAGTACCTATGGCATTTTTTCTGATGTTTTTTTTTGTTTGTTTTTGTGTTTTGTAAGATGTTCGTTGCATTTTTGGTGCCACCATATGTCAGTTGATTGTGTTCAATTTGTTACTGGAATATTTGCGTATTGTAACAAACCATACTTTTACATGTATTTTTTTCTCCTGTGCCATACCCTGTGCTTGTCCGTCCTGTTTTTTTCCACTAGGTGTCATCCCTGTTCCATTTATTTCTCTCATGCACTTTCTTTAACCTTGATTGTCTTCACCTGTCTTCACATACTAATTTCTCACAAATGAAACCCTTCAATCCTCTCATGTTCTTGCTGCTTATTGTAATGGATTATTGCTTGTGAATGAAGTGTGTACTTGTGAATGGATGTCCATGAGTTGCCTGTTGTATATTCAACCAGTGTTTGCCTATAATAATCCTGTCTCCAATTAGACTCCTTCTCGTCTCAGTTCCTCCACGTCTTGTTTATTTGTACAGAGACGTTAAAGTTGATTTGTATTAAATTGTCTGGGGTACAAAAGATCAGTTTAAGATAAATGCTTTTTTCGTAAACAGAAGTGTGTGCTTTACTTTCTGATTTTCCTTTCCTGTGTTGTAGGATCTAAATTATATTCCCCAAGATTACAGAAAACGTGCCCAAGAATCGCTGAAAAGGATGTTCAACCTGACGCACTCCAACGTATCTGGATATTCTGACTCTATGTTCCCCAGTCAACCCTTCAAGTTAGTCGAAGTCGTGTTCATCGTCCTCGTGGCGGGGTCTCTCAGTCTGATCACCATAACCGGGAACATCTTAGTCATGCTTTCAATTAAAGTCAACAGGAAATTGCAGACCATCAACAACTATTTTCTCTTTAGCCTGGCATGTGCAGACTTCATCATTGGACTTTGCTCTATGAATCTGTACACAGCCTACATTGTCATGGGTTACTGGCCCATGGGGCCCCTGGTGTGTGACCTGTGGTTAGCCCTGGACTATGTAGCAAGTAATGCTTCAGTCATGAACCTCCTTATTATTAGTTTTGACAGGTATTTCTGCGTCACCCAGCCCCTAAGCTACCCAATTAAAAGGACTACAAAAATGGCAGGCATGATGATTGCAGTAGCCTGGATTGTGTCCTTTATCCTGTGGGCCCCAGCCATCCTCTTCTGGCAGTTCCTTGTGGGGGTACGCACGGTGCCTGAAGGGGAGTGTTACATCCAGTTCTTCTCCAACGCCATTGTCACTTTTAGCACAGCCATTGCTGCTTTCTACTTGCCTGTTACGATCATGACTGTCCTATACTGGCGCATCTCAAAGGCCAGTAAGTGCCGTGTAAAGGTGGAGAAGCGGACTACTTCAGGGGCTCCTCTGACGGCCCTTTTCAGCAACCAGGTTCACAGTCAGAAAAATAAGGACAACAACTCCAGCCAAAACTCTGAAAAACCAAAAGCGATCAGGCCACAAAGCAGAGGGAAGTGCAACATTTGGGACAGCCGGCTTCACATTGACAAATTCCCAACTGAAATGAACAGGAAGGGGAGTGGTTATATAGAGGATGAAGGATTTGACAGCTGTGCCCCATGTGAGACAAAGGAGAGCTCAAATGATTCCACATCTGTTAGTAACATTGACCCAAAAGATGTAGAAGGCACTTTGCTTAGGAGAGCTTTCAACAGTAAGTCCAGCCATTCAGTTTCATGTTCTTTTGTTGTAGCAAACTCTGACCCTTCCAGCCATAAGGCAGATACCGGTAGGGTTTCCAGCACCAATGAAGAGGTCACCTCTGAACTGGATCATATTGAAAAGAAAACCAAGCGGTCACCTAGGAAGAGGAACTCTGCACCTTCACGGGAGAAGAGAGTGACTCAAACCATCATGGCAATTCTGGTGGCATTTGTGGTCACCTGGACACCCTACAATGTCATGGTGCTCATCAATATCTTTTACTCCAACTATATTCCCAATGCAGTGTGGATAATAGGTTACTGGCTCTGCTATGTCAACAGTACGGTCAACCCTGCCTGCTACGCTCTGTGCAATGTCACTTTCAAAAAGACCTTCAGAGACCTCCTCTTCTGTCGGTACAAGAATATAAGAATACATAAGTAGACAAGTGTAAAGATTTCCTGTGGAGCACTTGCCTTTATTTGATAATGTAGTTGTGGTTGAGGATGTTGCATATATAATGAATACAGAAATAAGACGTTATGTAGTAAATATCTATAAGAAGGCACATCCCAATTCAGTAAGGTTAAGTAGTGATTTCAGAATAAAAGCGGACCCTGTAAATCTTTTCAGAGTTTGACATTAGCTTAGTTTCAGCCATTGCAGTACTTATAAGCTTGAAGCACTGAAACAGAAAAATGCAATAAAACAACAGGAGGAAGATAAAGCATTTGACACCACTGTTTCCTAATGTAGCTTTGAGAAAGTATGCAGCACTGTAATCATTACATATTTCATTCAGATATGAAGCTCACTAAGAGACTTGGGTAATTTTCCAGTGAAGTAGAGCAATTCATGTCCTAGAAGGGGTCACGGTTAAACATCATTACAATTGCTGTTTGTTTTGTGGTTTATTGAAATAGATTCCACAAAATTTGAAAAGCATTTAAGTATTACATGTTTTCGTGCACAATAAAAGCCAGTTATTTCTATGAGCGTTTGGCTGAAGTTTACTCAAACTGCTCAGGAGGGGATCTGATAATACTGTATTTTTTGTATAATCAGATAGGTGCTGATTATTATTTGTATTTTACAAAACATTTACATAACTAAAAGATTTTAAAACAGTTAACAAATAAGAAACGTGTACCTGTCCATTCATTCATTTTCAAACTTCTTTTTTATGATCATGGTGTCGAGGGGCCTGAGCCTACACCAGGTAACACAGAGCACAAGAACAGGTTTCTCCTGGAGTGGATGCCAATCTAACCCAGGAGATCCACACACACTAACATCCAATCCACCTGAGCTACATCACAAAAGTGAGGGGAAACCAGAACACATGTTGAATATACACTGGGAGAAGATGCAAAATACATATAAGCTTAATGTCACCTCCTACCCGCTATGATCCTTGTGTCCACCAGATGTCACCCTTCCTTCCATTCTTCCCTGTCTGATTAGTCTTCGTTATGTGTTCCCAGCCCTGCGTAATTGTCATGTTAATCCCACATGTGTTCTAGGATGTTGGTTCCTATATATACCTCCCTTTTGTTTGAGTCTCCTGCTAGTTGTTGAATGTCCTTATTTGATGCTTGTATTTGCTTTTGGCTTTGTTATTATATCTGTTTTCTTTAATCTATGTACCAGTACCCGGTTCATTGTATTAAAACCCCCTTCGCACATTAGACTCAACCCTTGCCTCCGTGCCTTCGTTCTCTGAACGTTACACATGCAAGCAAAGAATGTGATCTGCCAAGACTCCATCTCAGTCTCAAAATACAGCTTGTGTGTGTAAAATAAATATACTTGAATAGCATTCAAAACATTCAAAGTGTATCCATGTCCTTAAGTTTCATACTCACACATTCACAAACAGTAAGCCTTGTTTTACTCCTGTGAAAGCTTTTAAGTGCTACACCGACAGCTCTGAAAAATGATAAATATCTGGAATATTAATGAGTGATTTAAGCGCTGCATTAATATTTTTGTTTTGTTTTTTTACAGCGCTTAAGGTATGTTTCTTTATAGTATGTTCTGTTGCCTACTCATTCTTGATTTGTTTGTCCAGTTAACTTGATGGCAATGAAGAAGGGTGGCTATTATATTTGTGCAGTGTGAACATAGTGCATCTCTCTGGTTCTGGTGTTTGTGATTTAACATTAGAATAGAAAAAAATGTTCAATAAGACGTGAAAACAAATAATTTTCTCCACTAGACACTCCTGCAAGAGTAAATTAATTCTGCACTGATTGTAAAAGTGTGTCGTTTGTAAGCGAGAATGGTGAAGGTAAATTCTACAGGAGGATTAGTGTCCTGAATGTCCTGACCGACTGAGCAAAGCAAAAGTCACAGCAGTTTTCCTTCATCGTATACAAAGATGAACCAAATATAAAGGTGTTGATCTGCTATTAGTGTTACACATTACAGCTTGAAGATGAGAAGATCTTACGGAAGCTTGCTCAGTGAGAACCGTATCGTGTTCATAGCTATCATGTCTTACATGTTCTACACAAGGATGGTGTCTTTTTGGCTCACTGTAATATTTAAATGCTAAAATATTCTTTGAAATCATGTTTTAGTTATGTAGTAGTATAATGTTTGAAAGAAGTAGTTTTAGTCCCTACCAGTTGTATCTCATTAATGTCCTTATTTAAGCTCTCCCTTTGTGTCAGTAAGTTGCTGGTTGTTGAGTTGTAAAGAGTTATACTGTCAGTTCTATTAATCCTTGGCTTCATCCTTTTTTGTACTCTGGTTTTGCCCTGTTTTGTAATAAATCTCTCTTTTTGTGTTTGGACCTCGCCTCAGACTACCTCCATTCGTGACACTTATCTTCCTCATCTCAAAAGAAACAAAACAGTTTTTGGCCATTGTAGCAAATTTTATTTAGGATTTTTGTTTGCAGGGTTCCAGGGTCCCTGTTGAATGTGCTGACGTGAGAATTTATGAAACTTGTTTGTTTCATAAACTCATGATACACCCTGTAATACCTGATGTGAAACACACTGCAGTTCCCTGTACTCGATGCTGAGGCACTTTGTAAGACAAGATCTTGTGAATTTACATCTGAAATACGTTTTGGAAACATCTTGACATTTAAACATTTATTTTAAAAACTTAACACAGATGTAACATTAAAACCAAATGTGAACAAACAGGAAACAAACACAGTGTTAAAACCTCTGGCCCTAAGGTCAGCTGACAGCAGTATTAACCACATTCAGATGCATGTTTAATTCTGCATGAGGCGGATCTACAGCAGACACCATCACTATAAATACAGAGCTCCTTCAGAGAGAGAGAGAGAGAGAGAGAGAAAGAGAGAGAGAGAACACACCTGCTTCACAGATTCTCACACACACAACGAAACCAGCATGGTGAGCTCTCATACCACATTATACATGTTTTACACACTCAAATGGCATGTTTTTAACCAAATATTTAAAGCAATGTATTGGCAGCTGAATGTGGGTATATTTAATGTATTGTTCTGCTCTGTTCTGTGTGTGATGGTGTGTCTGACTGATGCCCACCC
>JABJVR010008880.1:0-10296 GCA_025773905.1 Chitala chitala
TCTGTAGCACTTTAGGAAGAGAAATTAAGGTTCTGTAGCACTTTAGGAAGAGAAATTAAGGTTCTGTAGCACTTTAGGAAGAGAAATTAAGGTTCTGTAGCACTTTAGCAAAAGAAAAATGTTTAAGTAAAGATTAAACTTTAACATCATGAGGGATTTCATCCAAGCCTGGAAAATGTTGTCTGGATAAATTTGAGCTTGGTGTTTAAATGAAAACAAGAAATACATTTCATTAATGTATTTTTTTAAGTAGAGGATACTGTTGCTCAGATGTTTGTGATAAGTGTGACCAGAAAATTTGATCTGGAGGAAACATTGATTTTGTGTGTTTCATCTTTCTTCACCGTCCACCCCTACAGGAGAACCAGGGACAATCTGAGTGGCTACCAGGAGCAGTGTGATGCCATTCTGGCAGATGTGGACACTGCACTGGACCACCTGGACTCGCTCCAGAAGCAGTACCTGTTTGTGTCCACAAGGACGGGCACCCTGCATGAGGCGTGTGAGCAGCTTCTGAAGGAACAGGTGCGTAGTTACCTGTCAGCTGACCTCTTCCTGATCCACCTGTCAGCTGACCTCCATCTGACCACCTCTACTCTGAACACGGGGTGTTTACATGAGCCTGGGCACAAAGATAATGACTTGCACAGGGTTTTTTTTTGTCCCATCTTGTTCATACTTTACTTTTAAATAAATGCCTGTTTTTTTTTTTTTTTTTTTTTTTTTTTTTTTTATAGTGCGATTAAAATACAAAAATTGTGGCCGGGCCAAAAACAATACGCCCGAGGGGGGGGTAATAAATGTGGGGGTGAAAAATAAATGCCTTTTTTTTTTTTTTTTTTTTTTTTTTTTTTTTTTCTTCTTCGCTTAAAAGTCAGAACTTGTGGACCTGGCAGAAAGCATTCAGCAGAAGCTGTCGTACTTCAATGAGCTGGAGAACATTAACACGGTACAACAGAGTTTGTGCATTTTATTCAGAGCAAAGTGTAGCCTCTGTCTCTGACTGAATATGTATTCCTGAAACCGTTTCCTGTTGCCTGATAATTGTAGCATAAAAATGTTTTTCTGCTTGTGTATTAATTTGTCTGGTTTTATTTATTGGCAGAGACTGAACTCTTCCACTCTGTCAGTGAACAGTGAAGGTTTTGTACCCATGCTGTCTCAGCTGGATAACTGTATAGAGTATGTTTCTTCACATGTAAGTACCTGTCAAGCTGCCATTTGTTCTTCCAGCTGTTTTTGTGGTTGTAGGAAAAACATTGTAGATATGTAGTCAGTAGCAAAGAAACCTCATCATTTAATTAAAACCAGACTTAAAACAAGGCTTTCTTTCTCCATAAACAGGATCACTATTAAGAGATAGGCAATCATTGAATCAATTTGTTAACGTAGTTATACTTTGCTAAATTATTATATTCCTTTATTTGTTGCATATTTATAACAAAGTAAGTATTTACGTTTTAGGTGTAATAACTCTGAAATAATTTTTCTTCCCTCTCCCCCCCAATCAGCCTAACTTCAAGGACTACCCGGTTTACATGGCCAAGTTCAAACAGTGTCTTTCAAAAGCAATGTTCTTGATGAAGACCCACACTGTGAACACACTGCAGAACCTTACAAGCCAGTTAGTGAAAAGGGTATGCAGCCTGGGTTTGACCTTACAGTGTGTGCTGCTGTTTGGTGTTGTGTCTATATATGTGGTTTTATGTAGATGGTGGCATGGATGGATCTGATTGGCCGTTTCTTTTGAAGTGGCTTCTCTTTGCTTCTCCTAGAAAGCACTGTTTTGTTTTTTCTTGTTTGTGGGACAACATAGTCTTTCTCAGAGATGTTATTTCCCTGCATCTTTCTTAGGACCCGATGGGAACAGGCAGTGTGGACAATGCTTTCACTTTATACTACGTCAAGTTCAGAGCTGCTGCGCCCAAAGTGAAGGTATGTTCTTGTGTGTTCAGTCCGTTTTCACACTCTGTGTGGGTTTAAGAACCAAACAAGTCCTTAATGTCTCTCTGAGTTGTGGCTAGATTGAACGGTATTTATTATCTTCCTGCTTGTCCCAGGAATGTAAATTGTAATGTTGAAGTGGGATGTAAGGAACATGCTTTTGAACCATTAGTTTTGAGACATTCTTGCGTGCAGTAAATGACTCTGGATGCCTGAGGCAGCCGGTCCAGTACCCTGACCACAGGAATTTTTGTCATGTATTAGAACTGAACTTGTGGGCCAAGACCACCCTTCTGTTACTGGAGCTTAGTTCAGTTATACAGGAGGTGTGGGGAAACGGAAAATCAGATTTGTGCACAAAAAAAGATTCCCAACTCACTGATGGCCACAGAGCAATGCAGTAATTTCTGCTCTTGTCTGAACCTTTTCTTAGTAGGACTCTGAAAGCATCTTGGCCAAGCACCTTCATAACAGGCCGTAGTATGCAGTTCATAATGTGTACTTACTCTGAAGCATGTTTTAAATTCCCCAACAATAGTTTCTGCACATGGATATTTGAAAACAATAAAAAATGGACCACTTCCAGCACGTAGCGATGGTGGAGCTCCCTGTAGTGTTTACTGCTGCACTGGATGTTTTCAGTTCTTCAGTGATTGAAGTTTTTAAAAGTGTTTAAAAATTTTTTTGTTTTTTTTTTTTCTTTCTTCTATTTTCAGACTTTGATAGAACAAATTGAGCAAAGATCCGAGAAAATCCCAGAGTAAGTTTTTTTTTTTTTTTTTTTCCTGTGCTTTTCAATGTTCAGTAGCTGCTTTTACATGGATCTTGATTTTTCACTTTTAATAGGAATAATGGCTCATTTCTAATAAAAACACAACATGTAACCACCCCAGTTGGAACAGACTGGTCTGATTGGGCTCCATCTGAATGAATTTTCAAACTGGATAAAAGGGGTAGTGTAATCCAGTTGTTTCAGCATGTAAACACTTGATCTGAAAACAAAGTGGGTGGAGCCACTTTGTGCATGTCAAAAAAGTTTTTTATTCTGATTAAGTGCTCTGAGGCATGTAAACACATGTTATAGGATTAGCATCCATTTTATATAGACATACTGTGTGTGATCACACTTACACATGTTGTGATTGCATGGACATTTTTTTTTCTTCAATCAAATGAAAATCATTCAGATTAGTTTCCAGTTTAACAGGCAAATAAATGTTAATCAAGTGTATATTATATTTATACTGCAATTCTGAATCATTCTGAAATTGGAATTAGAATACTACTGTTTACTGTACCACATGCTTTATAATTATCTAGATGTAAAGAAGTTTGCCAGTTTGATGTATAGCCAAGAAAAATATGTAAGCCTTCAGTACCCCTGTCTTGTATAGTTTGTTCGGGTGCTTCATTATTTTAGTGCTTGCATACTACTTACTAATGTGGTCGGTTTCCTATGCTAGGTTTGTTGAATGTATGGTTATACGCTGCTCTGTGACACATTCCAGCCACCGTAGCTGGATTTTAATTAATGGTCTTCACCATCTCTCAGCATGCATCTGGTTTGACCCCATATGTGGTGTTTGTTGCGTTCTCCAGGTATCAGCAGCTGCTGGGAGAGATTCACCAGTGCTACCTGGACCAGCGCGAGGTCCTTCTGGCTCCCAGTATCATGTCCACCATCACAGACCTGACAAGTCAGAACAATAGGGACCACTGTGCATTGGTGAGTGGCTTCATGGCCTTCTGACCTCAGATAAACTGTGTGAAGTATACATGGATCCACCTCTCTGGGCTTACCTTACCCTGAGGGTTGGTTTGGCACAGTACATTTAAATTTGTGCCAGAGTGTGGTCGTCACTAGGGAAGTTGTTCATGCATGTGTTGAGTTCTGACGTTACCGAACATGCTGCGTGTGCTGTGTTTGCGTGTGGCATGTGCTCCCGTTTTAGGTCCGCAGTGGCTGTGCCTTTATGGTGCACGTGTGCCAGGACGAACATCAGCTGTACAATGAGTTCTTCTCCAAACCCACACCGAAACTCGAGTGAGTACAAGTGAGCCTTTTTTGCCGGTGCCCACAGGACAAACAAACGGCTTTTCCAGTAATAAATCATTGCTAATCCTTGCATAAGATATCAGTGTTCTCTCCCAACCAGAAGATGGCACTGTTTCTCATGAAATAGATTTTTTTTTTTTCTTGATCCTCTCATAACATTGTTTTAACTGTCTGTGTGTCACAGTGAGCTCTTGGAAAAGCTGTGTCTGTCACTGTATGATGTGCTACGACCTCTGATCATCCACATTATTCACCTGGAGACCCTCTCAGAGCTGTGTGGCATCTTGAAGAATGAGATGCTGGAAGACCACGTCCAAAACAACGGTACTGCCTGATGGACCACCTTGGTGCAGGGCAAACCAATATAAACTGCTTTCTAACTGCATGGAACGGCGAACTTCTTGGGAAGTTGGTCCTTAAGCAGCTGCACCTCAATAGTACCTGAAATGTCTTGGAGAAAGTTTAGACCTGTAGCTTTTCCTCATGCGGAGATTCTGATTGGCTGATTGTGATTTGTTCACACACCCAGGGCTGCAGCTGGGAGCGTTCGAGGCTGTGGTAAAGCAAATGTTGGAAGACGTGCAGGAGAGGTTGGTCTACAGGACACACATCTACATCCAAACAGACATCACTGGGTACAACCCAGCACCAGGGGATCTGGCCTACCCTGAAAAATTGGAGATGATGGAGGTGAGGTCCACATGGCAGAAGATTGTGTATCCTCTATCCTGTGGAATCAGGGTTAGGGTTTGTGCTTTAAAATGACCTTTCTTCTCCCTGCATTCATCAGAAAATCGCCCAGAGCCTTAAGGAAGAGCAAATGAGGTTGACGGCCTTGGATTCCTCATTTTCAGACGTGCAGCTGGAGGATTCGGAGGGGAAAAAAGCCACCAGCCCAGGTGTGTTACAGATACCCTGTGCGCTGGGACTTGGCTATGAGGCCTTTGGCTTACTTATTTATAAAGCAGTCAGTGTGAGATGCTTTGACTTGGCGATCTCCAGGGGTCATGTGACATATTCCCCTCCCTCTGTCCCCTAGCAGGAAATGCGGCAGCATTGCGGTTGCAGAGCTCCGTCTCGCCCGCAGACCTGCATGGCATGTGGTATCCCACGGTGAGGCGGACGCTAGTCTGCCTATCCAAACTGTACAGGTGCATTGATGTGAGTGGCCCAAAGACACATTCCGACAGTACTAGCTGGCACGGATTACAAAAAATATACAAATATAGAATAGTTGTTTTTGATGAGCATCTGAAATGTGCATCTGAAATAATTAGCATGTGTTATGTCTGTAATTGTATTCGTATTTCTGTAAGTAATGAATAATGTCTGTCTAGGAAAGTGACTTTTGAAGTTTTCTGTCTAATGTATATTCAGTACATATTCAAAGCAGACAAGCCTGTGTGCCTCTCCTGCATGTGTCTCTGGCGCCACCTTACTGTAGTATTAATAGCACTGTAATGCTCTCTCCCCTCCAGAGAGCAGTCTTCCAAGGCTTATCGCAGGAGGCCCTGTCTGCCTGCATCCAGTCATTACTGAAAGCCACAGACATCATTGTGAAGAACAAGGTTAGCCCAGCCAGCCGGTGCCATGGCAACACGTTCCTCCCTTAGCTCCCTGGTAATGGGTTCCCCCCGGACCCCACAAACCAGAACGTTCTTAGCTGCAGCAGCAGTTGTTGCATGATGAAAAATGAATAATTAAAAGCCTCTTTATGTGTTCGTTCAAAACGTTTTTACCCCCTTTTTTTCCATGCCCCACTTTTTCCCTATAGGAATGAATTCTTACATGCTAGTCACCAGGGATGCCGTAGTACGATTGTAATGAAACTTTCTGTTTTCTTTTTAAATGCGTGCTCTGGGATTTGGCTCTTTCTCTTTTGCCTTTTTGGTTGTTGAATTTAGGCCAAGTTGGGTTGATGGCATCTTACATGTTGAAGTTACTAGCTGCCCACTTGAAAGTCTGTGTATTTGTGTATAAGTCTGTTTTATATCTGGTCTTACCGTGTTGCTGAATCGGCTTGAATTAGAGCTCTGTGCTTATCCCACATAGGCGCTTGGCTCCACAACGTCCACTGTGTTGTATGACCACATCATTGTTCGTTTCCCCCTTCCGAAACAGACGCAGACCGATGGTCAGCTCTTCCTGATCAAACACCTTCTTATTATGCGAGAACAGATTGCTCCATTCCACGCTGATTTTGCCATTAAAGAAATCTCTTTGGATCTAAAGAAAACCAGAGGTAAAATGTCACACAACTTTCCTCGCTGGATTGATTTGTTTACTAAAGCTAATAATAATTGTTGTTTTATTCCAAAGTAATTGTAAGTGCTTATTTTGATGGTTGATTTGCGACATTGCAACACTGTGTAGTATGTTTCCCGTTAGAATCTCGAGTTTTTAAAAATGTCTTCTACATTGTGATCTGTAGGTGGCGCTCTCTACTTGTGTAACACAGCTAAGTGAAAACCTTTTGAAATTGTAGATGCTGCGTTCAAAATCCTTAACCCAAAGAAAGTGCCCAGCTTCTTCAGACTGAACAGTCACAACGCCATCCTCGAATTTCTGTTGGAGGTAACCCCGACACCCCTCTTGTACATATGAACGTGTAAAACGTTACCGTGGAACACAGGCCGTTTAATAACGGACTAAACTACTATCACCACTGCAAAAGAAACGTTAACTTTATGAAACGTGCATCCAGAAATCACGTCCTCGCTGTTAAGAAAACGATCGTCCAAACTTGAAAGTCTGGTATCGTTTGGTCATACCGAGTGTTGCCTGGTGTCTGCCACAGGGAACGCCCGAGATCAAAGAGCACTACATCGATTCTAAGAAAGAAGTGGACCGGCACCTCAAATCGAGCTGCGAGCAGTTCATCCAGCAGCAAACGCAACTATTTGTGGGCAGCCTGGAGGAATTCCTCACCAAGGTGTGGCCAGAAAGCCAGAGGGATCGAAAGCCACAACACTTCTTATGGGTTATGTTAGTCTTCCTAAAGCTGAGTTTGAAATGTTCTTTATAGTACTGGTGCAGCTAGTAATTTTATAATCCGTTTTATGCATTATTAATGACCCATTATAAAACATGGTCATTAATTAGTGAAAAGATTTTTTTTTTTTTTGTTTGTGTATTTTATCTTTACAAAAACTATTTACTTATATATTGCTGTATTATATACTTTCATTTTTCTCAGTTTAAAATTATATTTTACAGTTTATTTTATACAGAGGGGTAAATGTGAGAAAGTGTTGATGTGACTTCATTTTTGACCTCCTGTCTGCTGTCAACGAGAGCTCTTGTTTTTACACGGGGTATAGAGATTTTCACTTGCTGCTTCCTAACACATTTTCAGCAGATGTATGAAATGTCGTGTTTTCTTTTGTGAAGTCTAGCAATGGCATGACAAACTGAAAATTCTAACTCGCGCTTTTTTAAAGTGTTGTCTGAGCTGAGGTTATGAGATGTCCTTCCACTTTTGTTGCTGTTTCCAGGTGGCTACTCTGAAAACTATGGCCATACAAGGAGGACCCACGTACAACCTTTCCCAGCAGCCCTGGGCTCAGCCTGGTAAGAGTCCCATTCACCATCTGTTCCCTAGAGTCCTTTTAAAGCAGGGCTTCTCAGTCATGGTCTTGGAGGGCCCCAGTGGGTGCAGGTTTTTCTTCAAACCCATTCATAAATTTTTATTTGACCTCTTATTTTAATTAAATATCAGTTGAATCTTTTCTTCTCTGTATTTTTCTTGATAACTCACACAATACAGTGTCCCTCTAACTGCAGATTCAGAACCGGAAATGTGTGGATAATTAGGCATCGTGTTTAATTCAATCCAGTAATCATTAACTGTATTGAAATTATTACACAAACAAGTACCATTGCCAAAGAATGCTTAATCAGGAGCAGTGATTTAAGGTATTAACAAGAAATTGATTAAAAGATTAAAAATGTCATAACTTAAAATTTAAGAAGGAACATCAGTAAGTCTTTATCATGCTTTTAAAATTCTTATTAAAAGTGAGAAAAGATTAAGAATTTCTGGATTGACAGTGATTACAAAAAATCTCTTAAACATTAACTATCTGAGGTTCAGTTAAAAGCAGAAATTGTGAGAAACAGAAACATGTACCCACTGTAGTCTTGTAAGACTGAGACTAAGAACCCCTGCTAATAACGTATTCTATAGTGTTTACTGCAAATTAACGGTCCTCTGTTCACTCCCTGGTCAGCTAAGATTAATGACCTCGTGATGGCAACGTACAAGGTGTTGAAGACCAAACTACCTGGCACGCTTCAAAGCATGTCCCTCTACCTGGCGAACAAGGACACGGAGTTCATCCTCTTCAAGCCAGTCAGGGTGGGTTTTGGGGCAGTGTTTGCACTTGGAGATATTCTGTGCTCTCCCTGATGTCTCCATCTGATGCGGTCCCTTACCCGTGACACAAGGTAGCACACAGGTGCTGATGAAATAAGTGAAGGTCTCGGTCACAAACAAGAATTAATTCAAAGATTATCTCTGGAACAGGTGGTCACTAGGTACCTACCAGTAAGTTAAAGTATTAGTTGTATTCCTGTAGATGCTAGTCAAAGTTTGTGGCCGCGTCATTTCTCTGCGTTGTCCATTTGTATGCATTTAGCTATTTAGCTTTTCAACACTTGCGACGAAGGGTTGTGCTCACATGGTTACCAGTCTGCTTGGGTGAGCGCTGTCTGAAAGAGTTTTGTCTCTGCAGAATAACATCCAGCAGGTGTTTCAGAAAGTGCACGCTTTGCTGCAGGAAGAGTACAGTGGGGAGGACCTCCAGATCATAGCCTGTCCCTCAATGGAACAGGTAATTTTCACTGAATACCTGCTGTAGCCAGAGGCTCAGGTGTCGTGGTTTATGTGCCAAGTATGGTATGACAGCCCTCCTGGTACAGGCATTAGAAAGCTGTCTAGCTGTTTTTATATCAGCGTTGAATATATCAGACTACAGATGGTCCCTGAGTTACGATGGTTCAATTTACGATTTTTCGATCTAACAATGCCGCTAGCGATACAACAAAATTGTGAAAATTAGTTTTGTGTGGCAGGCAAACGTAGCAACGTATGCAGTATGATATCTTGGGACGCTGCTGAGATGTACGCACCTCCCGCCTGGTGAGATGCCTCACTCTCACCAGCGATCAACAGAGTTCAGTTGTCTTGCGGTTAGAGGTGTTATTTTAGGGTTTGTTTTTTTTTTTTTTTTATTAAATTTTTTTTTTTTTTTGGGGGGGGGTGTCATCGGAATGCATCTCCATCGTAAGTCGGGGACTACCTGTGTATGGCTGTATATATAATGTTTTGCAGTGTGACTTTCATGTAAATAGTAAGGAAGAATTTCCAAATGTTTTTTTTCTTCCCCAGGTTAATTTGCTGCTGTCACTGAACAAGTAAGAGCCCCTCCCCCTTGGGGTACGGCGCTGAGGCGGAGGTGGGAGGAGCCTTCTTGGGGCAGCAACGCTACAACTGAAGCCTGGCGCCCAAAGCAGGGCGCTGCACGCTACCAGGGCTGCAGTTACGGGTGTGACAGCGGGGTGCGTGGCCTCGGGTGTGCAGTGCAGTGACGGGGGTGTGCTTCAGGGTGCTGTCACCTCACATGGGAAGACCTAATGACAAACCCTTTTTGTTGTCAATATTAATTTAATGACGAGAACGTTCAATCCAGTGCCACTTCTCCCTGTTTAATGCATCTAAAATTAATTAACTTAAAGAAAGGGGGAAAAGTCAATATAAAACATTAAACCCTGCTGTCATTATTACAGCGTACAAGCTTGCTGAGTGAAGACATGAGTGTGTTAGTCAGTACTAAAAGTGAAGCACAGCCTTTAAAAAACTGGCTGACCTCAGCTGAACTAACCTCCTTAAAACTGAAAGTTACAAATAATTAAAACCGGGCTTCCACAGTTGACAAAACTGATATTTGGCCACCAAGGGTTTTTTTTTTTTTTTTTTTTTTTATATAAGGGTTATTGGGTATTTAACTGGTTTAGTCCATATTTCTGTCATGGGAGGGCATTGATATATTAATACTGGTTTTTTTTTCCTATCGTTGAAAGAGCTGTGAAGGTGTCTTTATAAATTTTAATCAACTTTTTATTTCTGGCTTTTTTTGTTTGGTCAGTTGTCTTCTTTGTCATTGAATATTTACTCTTTGTTTTGTTTGTTTATGTTTGACATGTTGTGACATACAGTGTGGGGGGGGGGGGGGGGCGGGGGCGGGGGGGGGGGGGGGGGGGGGGGGGGGGGGGGGGGGGGGGGGGGGGGGGGGGGG
>JABJVR010008881.1:0-10293 GCA_025773905.1 Chitala chitala
AATAACGTATAAATGTGTCCCGTTTTCTCAACTGCATAAACGCTGCTGTTTTTCTCCTCAGCCTCTCTCGCGCTCTCCTTTCCTCAGCCTCTCTCGCGCTCTCTTTACCTCAGCCTCTCTCGCGCTCTCTTTACCTTACCTAAAATGCGCTACATAAATTGTCATAACTGTGCATATTATTTGTCTAAATTTTATTTCTTAACCTGGGTTACACTAGTGCTTTTCAATGCTCTCTGGGCTTGTTGGCCTTATTGCTGCTGCACCCTTAATTGCTGCGGTGATTGCTTCTACCAGCTTTCTGCGGTGCTCCTCATTTTGTAGCTTGCTAGTGTCAAGCTCCTTGGGTTTTGCACTGGCTTGGGTTCTCCTCTGGGGCAGATTGATCTTCAATCTGGCCTGACACCTCACGAGATAGTGGTCAGTAGAGCACTACGCCCCCCTCATAGCCATTGTGCACAGGATCTCCCGAAGCCCACTTCTCCAGGTTATGACATAGTCTAGCAAGTGATAGTGCCCCAAACGAGGGTGTTTGCACGTGTAGAAGTTCTTATCAGGCTGATAGAAGAAGGTGTTAATGAGAAACAGTTCTTGCTGGGTGCAGAAGTTGAGCAGAAGCTCCCCATTTGTATTTTTCTTGCCCTTGTCAAACTTGTCAATGATGTCAGGACATGTTTCGTGATCAGTGCCATCACTGGATTTGAGATCTCCCAGGATCATCAATTTGTCTTGCGGCGAAACCCTGCTTACTATCTGCGTCAGTTCTTGGTAAAAGATCTCCTTTTCCTCCTCAGGATAGGCCATTGTCAGGGCATAGACATTAATGAGGTCAAATGCCTGTTGTTCTCAATGGGCACTCATAGGCACAACATTCTCTCTGAGACCGCGGTTGGAAGTGATGGTAGTTTGTTGGCTATCTCTTTCAAAACAAATAGATGTAATCAGATGTTTATAACACTTGTGCATCGATGCACAGTATCCCATTAGTTCTGCTTTTATAGTGAACATGAATCAAGACAAGATTAAAAACAGCTTACATTTTATTATTTGTACTGTTTTCTGGTGTGCTTGTATCCCAAGGACGTATTGGCTGAGAGAAGAATCATCATAATCAGTTTATACAAACATCTAAATTTTTCAAAAATTAAAGATCACTTTGATTTATTAATCTTACCAGTGTGTCGGCCAGGTTAGATACCTCAGTATTCCGAGTTCTTACGACTACTTCTGTATCTGATTCTGAGGTAAGAACCTGTTCTAGACACAGAACAAAGTGTAGTACTACACTTAACATACACGCTTAAAAAAAAAACCCTTATATTCTGTAAAATGAACCTTGAAAATCCTTCTATTTGCAAATAAGTAAATTAATCCTTGCATATGGCTTTCCAATTTCTGTTTTGTAGTCTTTCATTGCAAAGGGCCTCAATGTGCCTGGAATGTTAGTGACTTTGGAGCCATCTGGGTAGCGAAGTACAAAGGGTCCTTCCTCCGTGTCTTTTTTAAAGTTTTTAATTTTTTTTCAGCCATGATAAGGATATCATTTGCGTTTACTTATGATCTGTGAATAATGGGAGTGTTTTCCCTCGTTGTGGTTTTAAGCAATCACTCTGTAGTGACATTATACCGACATTAATCTGTAATAAAAAAAAAATAGTATCAGTTTGTGTCATTCACAATGCATCGCTGATCATCCCCTTGAAATGTATATCTACCTGTACTTCTGCTCCTGTTTGCTTTTTCCTTTCTTGCCCAATGAAAAGTTTGTTGTTTCCATAGATTTCAGATTTTGGTATTTTAAAAACTGGTTTAAAGTGGGCGCAGGAGTTGACTCCACGTCTCTACTTATGTAAGAGAATAAAAATGAACGTTGCTCACAAACTAACTATATTCTATTTCCAATTATTGTAAATAGAAGACACGTTATAGATATATTATACATATTTTACCTATAATAATACCTGTAACATCTGTTGACCCTGGCATAGCTGTTTTCTTCAGTGTCCCTTTCAAAATCTCAAGATTTGTTTCCACATGAACTGCAGAAATTTGGCAGAACGCCATATTTGAATCCACAATAAGGACAGTACATGTTTGCACATTCGCACACACAAAAATCTACTGCCGCAGCCTGCTGTATTTTTTTGTATGTTTTGAGTAACAGATGTCTTGTCCAATCAGCAGTAAGAATTCCATTTGCAAACAATACCTACCTTTTCCGGTTTGTCTGAATTGTTGTTGTTTTCGTTAATTGTTTTTGAATTGATTTGTTTTCTGATTTGTTAATTTGTTTGCACTTCAAGGCCACCATAAAAAATAGACCAGTCTTTAACAATCAATAACAAGTCAGTGTAAAATCAAGAACGTTGGTTTCAGGCAAAAGCAGAACAAAAAACTTGGAATCATTAACCCACCCTAACACACAAACCCAAACAGAGGAAGTACAGCTGTAGGGGAAGAGGAAAAAATAAGACCGTACCATCCCCACACTGGAGTATATGTCAATGCCAAAATATGCATAATACGCAATACTCAACTCAACTTAACTACAATGTAATAGACCCGAATTGTGAAAGACAATACAGAAACATTAATAGTTGTACATAGTCAACACATGGACAACAGACAATAGTCAAAACACAATAATTAACTAATAGGTATACTGCAGATATGGTTATAAACAATAAAAGGATAAGGTATTGCATAATAATTTTACATTTATCAATACCACAATCTTTGTTACAGAGTATGCATACTTCTATTAAAGGCACAAGTCATCTACACTAGTGGGTTTCAATAAAAAGGAAAATGAATAAAGCCTATTTATGCAGTTTCCTTCGTCCAAGTCAGTGTGTACTTTATGCATGACAGATTGAAAGGAACTGTCAAGCGTTTTCAACCTCTAGCTATCTTCCAAATAACATGACGTTATAACGCTTCCAGGGAATGGAGGCGAGGGTTGAGCTAATGTGCGAAGGGTTAATGCCAAAACAGGGTAAATGAACATAAACAAGTACAACCAAGGCAAAAGAACAGGTAACATACAATAACAAAGGACTTCTCTCAAACAATGGCTACTTGCATGAATACATTTAACAACCGGCAACAAATTTAAACAAAGGGGGAACTTAAATAGGGACAGGACCAATAGAACACACTTGGAGATGACTAATGACTATAACAAGACAATGACGCAGGGCTGGGAACACATAACGAAGACCTAATGCATAGGAAAGAACGAGAGGAAGGGTGACACCGGGTGGACACAGGGACCATAGCGGGCAGGGCGTGACAGACCTGACACAAAAAGGACAACACTAAACCACTGAGAAAGACAACATTTTCACACGTTGAAGCAGGAGTGTATATATATAATTATACATGTTTGCATTGTAACGAATTTCGGTCTCACCTTTACCAGCATTCTCATTTCTATTCATAGGAAAAACAAAAATGTACTTATTATAGGTATGTCATATATTGCTATTAACAGCCAAGCAGTAGCTTTCACAAAATATAATTCCATGGAATACAAAAAGAAGTAGAAAAACTAATACATTACTTTTTTTGTATTTAAATTTTTATTTATTTTTACAGTGTCAATCCATGGCAGTTTGAATACAATTTGTATCTCTAAATAACAAAACAGATATTACAACACAATATTCAACATAAGTAAGGATAAAGTAAGGATAGAATTATAATGTCTGTGGTGGGAACCGCAAGTAAAATTTGAGGTCCTGTAATCTCTGTCTAGGTATCATGTCCCACTTAATATAGTTCCATAAGAGATCCCAGGCAGAAACAGTGTCATCCCTCCGATTATTCAGTCTATCCAACATAGCTTCATAAGAGGCACTCTCTGCCATTGCCACCATCCATTTTTTTTAGATCTGGGGATCTCGCTGTTCTCCAGTGTCTCAATACTGTTTAATTCTGGCCGCTGTAGTAACTCCCAACATAATAACAGAGAACTTGTGTTTTAATGTGTTTGGCATTTGCATTCTGTCCTAGTAAGCTTAGGGCACGGTTCCCCCGGGATTGTTGATCCATACCAGCGGCTCAGTACCTCCAACACTTTGATCCAAAATGGTCTCACACGTGTGCAGTCCCATATACAATGAAGAAATGTACCTATTCTTAAACGGTAAACACAGCTGTCCTCTCAATGTCAGTACCAACCTCTCTTTGTGTCCAATACTTAGCAATCTTGGCTACTTCAAATCCAAAGGAGTATAATCCAGGGTCTGGTAAAGCCAATCGTCCCTTCTTTCTTGGAGCACACAGTTTGCTCCATTTAATTCTAGGTCATTTCCCTCCCCATAAAAAGTGTTTAACTATCTCTTCATATTTCTTAAAGAAAATTGGTGATATTGTGATAGGTAACATCATGACTATGTAATTAAATTGAGGGGCTATTACCGTTTTTATGACACCTATTTTCCCCCAGAGAATGAGTTTGATCTTTGCCCATTTGTCCAAATTTGTTTAAATTTTTTGTAGTAGTGGAATCAGATTCAGTGAAGCCATCTCTCCAATATCTTGGCATAATTTGATTCCCAAGTACATCGTGCCCTTGGGAATCCATTTGAATTTTAAATTTTTCACCATATATGAAAAACATGATCTGGAAAATGGCATGGCCTCTGACTTATTGCAATTAATGGTATAGCCAGATAGCTTTGAAAAATTATTTATAGTAGTCATCAGGTGGGGCAAGGATGTTGCCATTATTTTACAGTCCACATTAAGCAGAGTAATGGGTCTAAAATTACTGGGATCTGCAGTATCCTTATCTTTCTTAGGGATCAAAGAGCTTCATAAATGTTGGAGGGAGAGAACATTTCTCAAAGGTTTCCTGAAACACTTTTTGTAAATTTTGTGCAATGATGTCCACATATTCCTTATAAAATTCAACTGGAAACCCATTATATCCTGGTGATTTGTCAGTTTTCATCATAGAAATAACTTATCTTATTTTGGCCTCAGATTCATCGTCTAGGGATTGGGTCGCTAAGGCCTTCCTCCAGGATTGCCACCCAGTCCACAATGCACCAGCCCCTTATGCTCCTTCCTGTGGGTGGTGGGCCTACAGGAAGGTGGGCCCACGTCACTATTTCAGGCTGAGTTTGGCCAGGTCCCGTGAGCGTGGGCCCAGCCACCAGGTGCTTGCCTGCATGCCCCATCCCCGGGCCTGGCTCCAGGGTGGGGCCCTGGTAATACCATTCCGGATGACGTAGCGGTCCTCGATATTATAATATTCATAAGGGGTTTGTGAACTGCTCTTGGTTTGACCCGTCACCTAGGGCCTGTTTGCCTTGGGAGACCCTACCAGGGGCATTTAGCCCCCGACAACATAGGTCATAAGGTCATTCGGGCACTGAAACCCCTCTACCACTTTAACGTGTCTGTGAGCAGGTTGGCTTCTGGCATCAGAGGGCTAGATACCAGAGGCCACAAATTTCTTAAGGCGGGACATTCATTCATCATCCCCCATAGCTTTATGGCTTTTGGAAGCCATGGCCTAAATCATGCATAAGCAGTGTAAGTAACATTACACAAACCCAACTTGAACAAAACACATGTATACTACAGAGTGGACCTAAAAAGTCGTTCTCATAAGTAATAAGTTGTAAACAAATACGAGCCATATGTATTCAGTATTACTGTAGTATTTAACATTACATTTGTAAGGTAATTGGTAGGGAAACCCACACTCACAGGTCGCAAGTCCCAGGCCACTATATTTTAATATATGGATCTACAAGCAACTTGGGTTGGTAAGACAAATCACAGGAAAATGTTGAAATACAAGCGTAGTAAAGCACTCAATTTGTTTTTCAAATGCTTTTCTAACAAAGAGCCGAGAAAATCTTAGCACTGGGTGCGTGTCTAAATGAATACTGTAATAGTTGTAGTGTTCTTGTTCCTATTGTTCAACCGTACCCGTTACAGTGCGAGGGGGCGCTGCGGGGTTTTTGGGGGTTATGAGTATGTGTAAAATATATCCAGACGATGACGCCACTCAGCCCCCCCCTTGCTCCAAATTGAACGATTCAGGTCGCATTCGTTTGTGCCGGTTTGTGCTGTAAAAAATTTTGTTTGTGCTGCTTTAGTTTTTAAGATATTAAACAATATTTTATAGGGTCATTCTTAGGTCACTCAGGCCCCCCCACTTGCTCCAAATTGAACAAAAACGGTCCTGTTCGTTTGTGCTTCATTTGTGCTGTAAAATTTTTGTGCTGCTTTAGTTTTTTACAAATTAAAGAATGCTTCATAGGTCATTCTGAGGTCATTTAGCCCCCCACCTGGTCCAAACTGAACGAAAACGGTCCCGTTCATTTGTGCCTCAATTGTGCTGGTTTGTGCCATTAAAACTTTTGTTTGTGCTGCCATAGTTTTGTAGGTATTACAAGTTTTAAGGCGATGAAGACATCCGCCCAAATTGCTCCATATTAATTCTAAATGGTCTTGTTCATTTATGCTGGTTTGTGCCTTCTCTACTGGTTTGTGCCTTTGAGTATGAGTACATCAGGATGCTAAAAACGACTAAAAACATCAAAACTCTTATAGTTAGGTATTGGTAAATGTGTACAGATGTGTATGTTTGTGTGTATAGATGTAGATGTATACACATATGTTTGAAACTGGTGACTACTTAAATTAAGAAAAAACATTTTACTATGATTTCAGAAATAGTTATGTGAAAAAATCAACATACTGATAACACTAACAAAATATTTCTTAAGACGAATACTGAACATATCTACCACTAATCAAAGTAAGAATTGTAAAACAAGGAAGTTTACAAACATTTCTTAATTTGTGTTTCTTAATATATTATAAAATAAGAAAAAAGAATAACAACAACAGAGCTAACACAAAGTGCTCTACAACTAAAAAGATAAAAACTGAAAAAATTAATAAATAAATAGAAAAATAATACTGAAAACGATGCTATTACTGATCATTCTTTATTGTATAATACAGCATGTGTTTTTTCTGATGTGGTTATCACACCACTTCTCAGATCATCATACAGCTCCCATACACATGGAGCTCTCTTGTTGTATGACACATAATGTCCAAGTGCATCTTGGGTCAAGCCTTCCTGAAAAGCAATGACAGCCCTCAAACTAAATGTCTTTTGTTGCAGCACCAAACTGGAGGGGAATTCATACAGGGGAAATCCTTGCTGGCACCTTTGTGCTGGAGCTGCTATGAAATGGCTTCCAATGTCGGTGTCTATCCACAAAAGTTCTCCCACACTGTAGCCGTGCGTGACTGTCCCTGCACAGAGCACTTTTCCTGATGTGTCTTCCTGTTTTAATGTAGAGGGACATTGAGACGGATTTTGGATTGGCATGAGACAGGTAGACTCTGGAAGGCCAAGTGTTTCCTCTAATGCAGTCTAAAGTTGACCAGTACCAGCAGCCTGCAGGACAGCAATGGATGTAGAAACAAATGGAACCTCCCTTGTCATGCGTGTCCCAAGACTGCAGTACTGAGAGGAACATTGTTTGGTAAAATACACAATTGCAGTGTTCCTCATTGTCTTCTCAATTATAGTGGAGATGTGGCACTGTGCATCAATTTGAAGGTCACCAGACTTCAGTTGGACAGCTGTGAATATTTCACATAGCAGCTCTGCTCTCTGTAAGTAGGCCTGTTGGGTCCCACCTTCTGTGGCAATGGCTTTCACCAGCTGGAGGACTCGGTTGTCAGATTCCTCACTGCTAACAACATTTTGAAAAGAAACACTACATGTTTTTACACACAGCACAACATAAGCACTGACAAACAGCTGCATCCTCTTCACGTTATTGTTTTGCAGAACAAATCCGCATGTTTCCTTCAATGAACGAAAGATGACGAGCAATAAATCGATCCACCCGAATAAGTAAGTTGTCATGCTTGAAAAGGCCATATTTTATGTTTTTGAATTGTGCTTCAACAGGGGCTGAACTTGCAGTGATGCTGGTGCTTTGAAAGAGAGGGACCATTACTCTTGTCAGAGTGGTGGATAACTTACAGGTCTTATTATATGGGGAATAATCTCAGGGAGGTAGTGGATATTATCTCGATCCCCGTCAGCCATGGCAAGTGACCTGCTCTCCTCACATACTTCAGTTACCCACTGTCGTAGAGCGGTCTGTATTGGATCACATGGATCCACTTGTTCCAGTTCCCCTCCCTCTTCACCTAGAATGATGACAGAATGATTGGACCTTTCTGATGTGAGCGAAGCACCGGAACTGCCATTGCCCTCTGCCTCGCTGAGCGGCACAATAGTGATGGCACATATAAGTGTGTGAGCATGGTTCAGAGATTGTGATTTAAGAAGCTGTACAATTAACCTTACAAAGAAATCTTTAATGTGATGCGTTTTGTTTTTGTCCCACTGGCAGATCATCTTGATGCAGTGTGCAACATCAACCCTGACAAAACAAGGGAGCGGTTTTGCAGACTGCTTCCCGAGTAAGACTCCAAAGCACTCATTGATGTTGGACTTTAGGTCAGGTTGAGGAGTAAAAGCCTTCACCAAAGCTCCAAGAAAGTCTAGAGAAAAATCACTCGCAGCTTCTTTTGGAACTGGTGCACCTGCACGAATCCATTCTGCCAGCCACTGTGTAATAGCGTTAACATAATGTCTCTCTGACACCATCTGCACCACAGGGACACTTGACCTGCTGTTATGCCCTGTCAGAACACCCTGATACAGGAAGATGTGCCCAGATGAGCCATTTGGTCTCAACAGTCTCCTGACTACTGAGCCAGTCACATCAAAACACACTGTCTAGTGAGATGTCTTTGATAATGTTGTGCATGTGCAGTTGTGTCTGACTCCAGTAGTGACAGAAAAACTTGCCCAGGCCAATGTCCCAATGCTGCCACTATGAGGTGCACTGTATTTTAACAGTTGCAGTGACAAAACTGGATCTTTGTCACCTAATTCCAGTTCCATTTTTTTCCTTTTTAGCTTTACGCAGGGTGGGCAAATTAGGTAGATGGCTTGGCTTGGGATCTCCAAAATCCATCAGTTGTGTTGCTTGTGATACCTGGTATACGTGGGGTTCCTTCCTGCCCTCCCACAGGTCTTTGGCTTCTTAAACACACAAGTGACCAGACAAGAAGCGTTTCGAATAGCCAGTGTGCTTGGAATAATCTGTTCTTTATGCTGCATTTCAGCACCATTGGGTTGTTAACTGCAGGCTCTTTTTCACATGTGATATCATCAAGGCCATGACACTCCTTGCAGTAGCCCCTGATAGCAATGTACTTGCTTGTGGCTAATGGATATACCTTGGCTCTTTTAAATACAAAGGTGCATGGGCTTTTTACCTCTATCCAGATCAGGTCATTTATGATGTGTCCAAGTTCCAGGCTTCAAAATAGTATATTCTCTTTGTTGAGTTTGAGAATATTTGTTTTTGTACTGAACCTTTTCTGGAATAACTTCCTTCCATATCTGAAATACAACGTCAAGCAGAAAAGCCTGACAATATTTTGGTCCAAAAGAAAGGGTACTGGACTCAGACTCTGTGTTATCACTGCTTTCTGGTCCACTAGTGTGTTTATGGAGCCCTAACACCGACCTGACATTGTGTCGGTTTAATTTAACAAAAGTGTACAGGGCCTTCGCAGTCATTTTGTTTCCCAGCTGCTCATCAGTCATGTCTTTCCATACACAGGCAGTTGGAGTGGCTATGTTGCCATTTTGGAGTATGGCCTCCTTGACTGACAAGAGGACTTCCAAAATGGAATTGCTGTCTATTGCTGGTTTTTTGGGCATCTAGTTTAAGAATAAAATACATAATTAGCATTGATCACTTGAATAATATTGGCTGCTATTTTGCAAACAATTATGACATAACTAATATGCGCAACTTTGACTCAAATAATTTAGGAACTTGATCCAGGTAATTTGTACACTTACGCATATAAGTATCTGTTCAAATCTGAGTTATTTCGCATGGAAGATTGTAAGTCGTCTGTTATTTATATGATGTGAATGCTAAGTGAAATTGTTACCATTCACATAGTTAGCCTATTTATCATCATGCTACTGCATTATCAATATTAAGTGAGAAATGTAATATATAAAATTAAAAAAAAAATTGTCCCCTCGCCCTCCGCGGGCATTCTTATCCATCCAAGCTCGGGTCCTCTACCAGAAGCCTGGGAGCTTGAGGGTTCTGTGCAGTATCTTTGCTGTTCGTAGGACTGCACTCTTCTGGACCGAGATGTCTGATGTTTGTCCTGGGATCTGTTGTAGCCACTCTTCCAGTTTGGGGG
>JABJVR010008882.1:0-10293 GCA_025773905.1 Chitala chitala
CTGCAAGGCAGAGCGGTGTATTTTTATCACTCAGGCAGTGTTTTACACTATGACTATGGTCTACTATCTAAAATGGTGTGGAATTTGTAATTACAATTAATAATTATACTGCATGGTGAACACCCAACAGCTCTGGGATGTTACTTTATCTAGGTTTGCTGTATGCACCTGAGTATGATGCTGAAATTCTCCTTCTCACCTGGCCTGCATTGTTCCAGTACCGAGAACTGAAGAGAACCTGTGAAAATGGGCCTGTTGTCGTTCACGTCGTCCACTATGACCGTGACTGTGAGGGGGCGGTCCGTCTCCTCGTGGGTGAACTCGTCGAACACCCTTACGAGAAACTTGGGCAGACAGAAACGAATTTAACAGGGGCGTTCAAATCTTGATTTTATGTCCAAAATTTTTTTACCCTGAAAGTGAATTTGTGGAAACTCATTATTTAAAAGCCGAGAAACCTGTGAAAAATTAGCCGCACACAATTTAAATAAAAATCAAACTTGATATAACAGTGGCGTTCCAGGATCCAGCAGGTTCCATCCTCATCACTTACTTTGAATTGTGGAAATTCCTCTCTGTCTACGGCTCTGTGAACTTTCAACATGGATGTATGTGGGTCCAAGGAGAACACACCCAAAGGATGCTGGGTAATCCCAGGACCGCTGATTGTGTAGTATACAGAGTGGTTCACAGAGGAATCTGACATAATCTGTTTTGGAAAAAAATTATAAATAAACATAAAGAATGACACAAGCTAATGGCACAAGCATTCAGCATTAGAATAAGCTTAGTCAAAGTAACATTCAGCCTACTTTGTGCATCACAGCCCCATTTGATACATTACAGCTGACATTTTACACAGAGGTAAAAATCAAGCAAGAACAAGATGATAATCCCTGCATATGTATCCCTGGTATTGTGACTGCTGAGCGAAAGAAAACTTTACAGACAGGATATGCCAAAGGCACACTGGTGAATCACAGTGCCATACACCCACACGCTCAGCTGACACGCAAAGCCGCTGTAAAATGCGAAACGGCGAGACGGTGTTTGTCTTGACTAGGTTACCTGCTCAATTTGTTTTGGAAATGGTGGCGACTCATTTTCCTTGATGTGGAAAGGCAGGGGGCCCCAGCGTCGTTTAAAACGTCTTCGCATCTCGCGGCTCGGTGGTGGAACCTGAGATGAGTTCAGAAATTGCGGTTAATGTACAGCACGAGCGTCAGCTACCATGCAGTAAAAAGGCAGTGTTGTATCACGCCAGAGGTCTACAGATTTGCTTTTCTTCTGTAATCTTCATGTATACCATCATCCACAGCAGTTTCAGCAAACTCAGAGCATTATTTTTTTGGCCCGACAAAAACTGTATCTGAAATATTAACAGTCAGGTACCCATGTTGTTTTTCTGAACTGCAGAACCGCTGGAGAGATCTAAACCCAGAATATTCTGGATGCAGATCCAACACCCACTGCTCTTCTTATCCCGATAGGGGGTCTGTCTTACCTTCGGGGTCTCCTGGAACAGGTGGATGTCGATTTTTTCTCTCTGGCCGGCCTGGTCCTGAAGCCATATGGCGAAAGACTTTCCCCCCATGGGCACGCTGGTGACGTGGCGTGTGTTCACAGTCCCGTCGCTGAGCACGATGAAGTCCGGATCACTGCTTTTTAATAGCAGTTTCCTAGAACCGCACAGCGCCAAGTCGACTGCGAAGAAAAGGTGACTTTAAAGAAGGAAAGATATTAAAGCAGTAAATGAATCTGATTATCTTTCTTTTGGCTCACAGTGCAAGAGGTATGCGGGCAAACGCAGGTTGACAGAAGGACGTCCTGTTAGAACTGAAAACAAGTGTGACATATCCTGAATGTTCACCGCTGCAAGCTTGTCTTATCAAGACTCCAATGTCTTCCATGGCTCATGAGCCAAAAGCACTAGGAAGACAGGTGGAAGCCAGCTTCCCCTGGAGTTCAATCTATTCATTGGGAATGTGTCAATGGGACATGTCACTTTAGCCTTCAGCCTGGAGATCCACTCTGTGGAGTATTAAGTAGAACTTTGCTCTTCACCTCTGAAGTCTGTTTGCGAGGCTCACACTCGTGACCTATATCAAGCCCCCCCATTTCCCTTGGCACTGCCATTCGTGCCAGTAGGCCAGATGTTATGAGAAGTTTGTGGATGTTCTCTACGTGTCCAGCCCTTTGAAGGCTTCATCTGACGCCTGCAAACACGATGCTGGTGGTTGCAGCCACTGCTTTGCCTCAGCAACCTGATCGCCACATACATGCCGCGGTTTAATAACTAAGAGATTTATGGGTCTGTTACGAGGATCACGGGCCGCGCTCTGTATATTTCCCGAAAAGCCAGCGTGCTGTTTCATTTTTATTGCCGAATGCACAATTCACTGAGGAAAGCGAATACTTTTAATGGAATCCTCTGAAGTTCCACCGAGGAGCATTATGTCACATCAGAACCAAGCGTCATTTGATAAATGCACAGTATGTCAAAGTAAGCCTGCAGCTTCAGTCCACGCTGCTTTCCCATCCTCTCCAACACCACCAGCTTGTGACCGCGTCTGTCACCCCTGCCGCTTCCTTGAGGTAAACCTGTCCACCATCCTTTCACATGTATCAAGTCACCTGCGCTTGCCGTATGATATTTTCATTGATTTTGTTACTTTTATCAAAGTCTGTATAAATTCAAAGAACCCGTAATGATTAAACAGTGGGTTAAATTTCTACTCAAGGATGCATGGCAACATTAAAGTTTTTTTTTTTTTTTTTTTTTTTGCAAAACATGGTTAATGAATGTTACCTTTCGAAACAACATATCCAGCCGTTATTTTGGGGGGTACTGTCGCTTGTATGGAATGCGGAACGCAGGACCTCGCAGAGTGTACAAATACCTTTAATAAAATGAAAAAAAGTCAGTAATCGCTCTGTTGCGCCACATTCCTAAGACGTAAAGATATCCACAACAGTTTATAGTTTTATGCACAAACTGAGCGATATAGTACAGGGGCAGATTTTAAAGACTCCGGTTTTTGAACCGACCCAGAAGAGAAGCGCTATATAAAAAATATAAAGTATAGATCTTGTGTGTGTGTTTGTAGCCGTCTACCCACTGGATGTGCAAATATTGGTGTGTATGCAGTTTAGGAAAAAGTGGCGTAAGATATACAATAGCACGTTTCCGTTATGTCCCAGGGCGTTTTTCCCCCGTGACTCTCCTCGTTACTTACGTATTAAGTATAAAATATCCTGTAAAGTCCTAATAATAGGAAAACAAATTTAGCAGAAACTTCTTTGCAACACAACACATTAAAAATTTTTTGTTTTTTTTTTTCCCCTCAGCGGATAACTTTAAAATACCTAATTTGGTGGCATGTCAGCAAGTGTAATTAGCGCACGGAAAAGTTGCAATGCGCGACTTTCGCAGTCTGTTAATGTCGAAATTAAAGAAAATTGGTTCTGTACAATATGCACGGAGAATATAAAAACTCACCATAATAAACGGACAGACCCAGGACAGGCAGCTTCGGGCCACCATTCCGCTTGCTTTGCACAAAGGCGAAATACCGCCCTCGCCACACTGCAAGGAGTAATGCAGCCACCGGCGGAACGGGAGCGGGGCGCAGTGGGTGCGGCGAAAAGTTTGTTAGTGACTTGATCAGTCGGCGTGATTCAATCCACTTGCGAGACTGAAACCGCAATGAAATTCCCTCAACCCTTTTTTTCACTCTTACCGTTGGCCAAAAAGATAAGCGGTATTTATAGTAATGTGTATGCTGGGAAAAACATGGTCAGTATAATGATCCAGGTCTGTTTTAAATGTCCTTGGTAGATAGTTGTGCATTGTGGATATGTGGCAACTTTTATTGCGGTGTTTTAGTGACTTTAGTGACGTGTGATTTTAAACGGCTTTTATACACCCAAGGGCTGCAATTTCGTTCTCATTTCAATCCAGGCCACCTTGAACTGCAGCGTCAAATGTAGTTCTCGTTTCGCAATTATTTTTCTTAATATAAAGGTGTATTGTGTTTCAGCCTTTTCCCTTTTACCACTCAGAGGCTTTAATAAGCGACTATACATTACTCCATATGCCCTTCCTTTGTTTGTTTGCGTATTGTTTAAATGATCGACGTAAGAGAATTAAACTGTTATATTTCACATACAGAACAGTGCATTACAATATATGTAAATTATGTTGGCCCCCTTTCCAATTCACGGAGCTACACGCCTTTGCTTGAAACGCAACAGTAGAGTGGGAAAAATCTGGTGTTAAAATTCTAGGTAAACTTCCCCACCCTTAGATAACATTAGTAATACATGAATTATGACACCACAGCGGAATTCTTTACTGTGCTGCAAATGTGGCACAGGGTTTGCTCTCTCCTAGCAGTTTTTTTTTTCTTTTTTTCTCACGATGAACAGCATAACTTCACCTCTGTTGTAACAGACCAAGAATGTGTCCTGCATGTGGGTGTCGATGGGAGAGGCGAGTGGGAGGCCAGTGCCCCTGTTATCGTGCACAGCGCCGATAAGAGCGCATGCCTGGAGACGCACGAGCCTTGACGGGGTTCCAGACTATTGGCTATTATCGGTTGTGTTAGAACTACCCTCACGCCCCTGTTTTAGTCTTAGGTGTTATTGGTGGAAGTATGTTTGTGTTACAGGTTTACTGCTTTAATTTACATGAAAATTCTTAGTAGGAATTTACTGCAGACCAGTCGAGCAGTACACTAATGCAGATCAGTCCCGCTGTCCAAAAACGAACCCAAAACCAGTTACTGTTCGTTTTCACTAGAACCTATTGCTGTATTTACCATTACGTTGTCAGTATTTAAGGGGTTTGCACCCTCTAGCAGAGGGAAACTGAATACTTTGTTGCTGGGCCAGAACTTTAAGTTATAGGTTGACCTTGTTGAGTGAAGGTCAGAGAGGTCACCGGGGTGAATATGCAGCAGGGGAAGGATGACTTCGGATGGAACGTTCAGCATTCCCGCGTCTGCTTCACCAGACGCAATCCGTAGCTCTGAGGCACGAGGGAACATCAGTCATTACCCAGTTCTGAAAACCACACCCAACTTTGGATGAAAGAGGAACTGGCATGCTGACAGGTGTGACAGCAGAATGTAGCTGTATGCTTAATACAAAACACATGCCGGTACAATAATTTGTAGAACTGAGATATGTTTTGCTGGTTATACTAGTGCCTTATGAAAGCCCAAGCATTATATATTTTATATGGGTGAACAGGTACACATGGTACAAGCCCTCAGCTAGATTTTAGTACTCCTTGAAGGTCTCTCACACCAAGGGTGTCTTCAGCCAACACAGTGCCAGTCATCATTTAGCAGTAAGCCTTTCACATTGTTGTGTGATACAGTTTTCCCAGAAAGCGACGCACTCTGAAGGAGGACGGACAGGTGTGTGCGTGTTCCTACCCACTGTCGATATAGTCCCAGAAGGTTCCACACAATACTGGAGTTTGTTTTTTTTAGACTAAAACTTTGACTCATAACATTGCTAAGATTAACAATATTTAGATTACTGTGCTCTACCTGACAGAGGCTTGGCTCTGCGTATCGTTTTTCATCACAGCATGACAAACACACAGGTTTCCTTTGAGCATGAAAAATGGCAGGTCAACCAGTGAGGTTCGCCTCAAAGTCTTGTACTAGGTGTGGTTGTTATTGCTCAGTAAATGAGAAAGGTACATTTTAATGAGGAGCACTTTCCAGAAGCTTGAGCAGACCAGTGGGAATAAGATGAGTTTTAGGTGACTTTGTGTAAGGCACCCACGCAAAAAGGCGAGCACTCACCCAGAAGTTATGTGTTGTGCATTAAAACTAAAGAAAGAAACATTGTCAGCCAGGCGTACATGTTGTCGCATCCCCCAAAACGCACTTTGGGAAAGTTCGTCTGCACCCCCACCCCCAAAACACACCTTATCACACTGGGTGACACCAGCAGTGCTCACACCATTGCAGACACTCGTGGGCAAAAAGAAAAATCAGTGCCCTTTTACCTGTGAATCGCTTACGCCATTTTCTGTTCCAACAGATTTTGTGTGCGAAAACCACAGGAAGTCGTGTTTTCAAAAGGCAGATTCAACATCAGGATGTTGTAACTGTTGTCTTGCCTTTTTTCAGGGGGCCCAAGAGCAGATCCAGCCGAGCTGGTGGAGTCCAGCCTGTCTCCTGGATGTTACGTCACAGCTGCATGAGTAGGAATTCTTGTGAAAGCTGGAAGGGTGTGCAACTTCAAGAAAAAACTGCTGTAGTCAGCTTTGCAGGTTGGACAAGTCTCTTCAAGTCCAAGGCCGGATATACCATCAGCGTGATCTGGATGTACGCCCTGGGACTGTGCACGTAAAGGGGCCCGTATGCAAATGATAATGATAATAATGGAAAATACTTACAATACTAATTAGTATTATTGAGGGGACCATTCGAGCTGGAACACCCAGGGGTCCACAGGTGTTTAATACAACCCTGCTCCCAGCAGTACACAAGATGACTGACTTTGTTGTTTCATAACTGTGACTTTATACCCCTAATATCTCACATTGGTTTCTAAATGCCAATTTAACAGGATTTATGTTTCAAACCTAAATATTTAAAAGTACATTTCATGCCAGGATATTTACCTGATATTTGATAAATTCAGTGGAAAAAAAACTCACTATGATTAATCATGATCACAGCCTGATCTTTGCAAAGTAGATGGAAAACAGTAGAAGGGAACTATCTAAATGGTCACAGTGCTGTTGTGTTTGGCATTAAGTCATTGAGAAAAACCTTAACTAATGTTCATACAGTAGCCATGTGAATTTAAGGTAGGCTGTTTCTTGTCTACATACCTCTGTTGTACTCTGCTGAAACTTGTCTTGGCTCCAGTTTAGTTTATAATATTTCTGTTTTTTACAAAAGCAGCTCTAGAAAAATCAGTTAATGTTTCTCTAATCTCCCTGTAAAAGACTCTGTCGCGGGCAACACTCCAGAGCCAATAAATTGTCTTCGTTAATGATTGACAGCATCCAGTGGCAATGGAGCTGGGTGGCACAACAGGACTGATTCCACTGTGCGGGCCTTTCACAGGCAAGCGAAGCAATGTGAAACTTTCTGACCTTTACATGAATGTGGTGTTTTGATGTGCTGGTCTCAGCGTAGGCGTACCACACAAAACAATAAACCACAAACCTCCTACCACATCCAGAGCCCAGCTGCTATGCGAATACCATGAACAAAGCCAGATGCCATTGCTCTCCTTATCAGTCTGGTAACATGGGCACACCTAACTTATTCGGAATCGCATTTAAGCGCCTTGCAATGTTGGAAAACTTGTCTTGAGTGGATTAAGTTCAGTAATTACTATATAGCAAGCGTTCGACTGCTCCACGAAGGGATCACCACAGCAGACCAACAATCTGCACATTTATCTACAGCTGTAGACAGAATGGCTTGACTAGTTTATATATTGTAAAACCTGTGTATAATATGGTAAAAAGGTGACCACCAAAGCCCATGAGGACAAACCCAGGCCAAGTGGCCCTGTTGCCCCTCCATCCTTAGAGAACAGGAGCTTTGTCACTATATCATCACAGGACGTTAGACACATTGTATTTTCAAACAGTTCATTTTCAAACAATAAAAATATGACTATAGTAAGAAGCAGTTTGGCTCCTGAGAGGATTATTGCTAAATAACCAGTGAGCTGTTGAAGGGGGCGCAATATTGATCCGTATAATGTGAAATGCATTTAAAATCTGAGGAAGGTTTAATAACTGAAAATTAATTTTCATAGGCATGCTGCTATTTACAGGAGATGCCAGTTCAGCAGACGTTACTGCCCAGTGCTGAGTTTTACAGCGCACGCGTGGTAGTAATTTAATAAAGTAACGTGCAACTAGCAGCGCCGCGCGAAACTCCTTGTTGGAAACTGCGCACACCAACGGTTAGCGCAAAAGAATGTCACCTCTCACAGCGAAGTTTGGCAGGTTGGTGAGGGGTCGTCCCAAAACGACCACCACTGGCTAGCGTTTCTAATTCTCATATAGATGGGGTTTGTATGTGTGTACATGAAATATTTCAATTATAATTACCAAAGTGCCAATACAAAAATATACAGCCAAAATATTGAAAGTACCATATGTAGTTATTTAACAAATACGTAATTTGGATAATTGCCATATTTAAGTTTCAGTTAAATACTTATTTTAATCAGGTGTGAGCTATGTGAGTATGAAGTGAGTAATCGAAGGGATTTTTTAAGTGTTAAAGGTTTATTCTTACCGTACGACACATTTCAAAGACAATATTAACGGCATAAACCGCAAAGCATCGGTAAAGTCTTGGAATTTATTTTTTACTTCTTCAAAAAGCAAAAGTCAGATATATAAATTTATTGTTTTGGTTTCTTAATTATTTGTTTGTCTTTTGTTTTGCTCCCACATTCACTGTCTGTTTTCCTTCTTATCGTGCACTTTGTTTCCCATCGACTGTGGCGCACTGAAATATGATACACGCACGCAAAAATTCGCGCACCTACAGGCAGGTCAATGTTCACTTATCCTATCAATGTAGCACGGACCCATTACTTCCTCTTCATCCCAGCTCAGGAGAACCTATCAAATTTGGGTGTGAGCTCAGCGGACAGCGTTTAGAACCTCCTCCTTCAGATTGCTGCTCAGTTGGGAATTAACGCTGGAGACGTCGTTTATCCTGTGTGAATAGAGACGATATAGAGACGGGTATAGTTTATAATTTCGGAGTCTGGTGAATATCGTTCTGCACCCTGGAGACCTGAAATCTATTGCCTCGTAATGGGTCGATCTTCTTTAGAAAGTCTCGCTTTGCTCTCGATTATTGTGGTAACGGTAAGTTGGAAAATTAACTTGTGGACTTCTGGTATGTTGTGTCCTGTATATCGGTTTTTGAATTTGTTACAAAGGTGTTCATGTAGCGCATATATATATATATATATATATATATATATTTATGTGTGTGTGTGTGTGTGTGTGTGTGTGTGTGTGTGTGTGTGTGTGTGTGTGTGTGTGTGTGTGAGTGAGACGAACAAATCATTGAACTGGAAGGTGGACTAGTATTGGGCAATTTCTTGTCTACAAATATTGTGATCAAAACTACTTCATTTAACTAATGTGGTAAATACAATTAACTACTGTAAGTGACAGATGTCAAATAACTTCATACTTTTTTTACTTCTAGCAATACTGAAAGTGTCAAATTCCAGTTCTGGTATTTTCCCATTTCTCTTTGTAGATTGATATGTGATTAAACATTAACATTTAGACTCTGTTCTCTCTCCGAACCATTTAATCTTTTAATAGGACAACAATCCACCACATAAACTTTATCACACAATAGGGGGGGAGGCAGTAAGGTTTTATATGTATTTTAATTTTTTTAATCTTGTTGAATGAATTTCAATAAACAGAAAAGCAAGATAGTGTCCAGTAGTGTTTCAACAAATAATTCTCCAGTGAGACCTTCAGTTGTCACAAATAAAATGGTACGGTGCTCACTTTAACATGCCGTAAACCTGTAACTTTGTTCTGAGCTGCCAGGAGTTTTCATCAAGAAAGGCCGACAAGCATTATTTATAATTTTGGAATGTTGTGTATCTGCTGGCAATAGTAGTATGAAATTTGCTGTATGTCACACTACAGTTCTCATAAAGAAGGATTGTAAAATACACTAACGTTAACTAAGTAGCATTCCATAGCATTCAGATCTTTTATCAGTCTGTTGTGGCCAGTGCAATCTTCTCTGCTGCTGTCTACTGGGGCAGCAGCATCAGAGCCAGTGACACCAGCAAACTGATCAAACTGGTCAGGGAGGCTGGCTCTGTGCTGGGGACTTCTCTGGACCGGAGGATACTGCACAAGCCGATGAACATAATGATGAACAGCTCACATCCCCTCCCCGACCCACTGGTCCGACAGCTGAGCACTTTTAGTCAGAGACTACTTCAGCTCCGCTGTGACAAAGGACATTACAGGAAGTCTATCCTACCAACAGCAATCTCACTGTACAATCACTGTGTGTCTGTGAGTCGGGAGAGTGACCTCCTACTCTCATTGGCTGTAAGTATATATGTTAACCATTTCCATTGTACTTACTGTTTTTCCACACTTGCACAATTGTTTTTCTTATTTTCATTTAATTATATATATATAGGCGGCACGGTGGCGTGGTGATTAGCACTGTCGCCACGCACCTCCAGGCCTGGGGTTCAATTCCTGCCTTGGGTCTGTGTGCGTGGAGTTTGCATGTT
>JABJVR010008883.1:0-10292 GCA_025773905.1 Chitala chitala
ACCACGTGTTCTCCTTATGGACGTGTGGATTTCTGTCCATAGCCCACAGACACGTATGACCACGTGTTCTCCTTATGGACGTGTGGATTTCTGTCCATAGCCCACAGACCTGTTTTGGTTGCGTTGGCACGTCTGCACCAGTAGCATTGGTATGAGCGTGCACTCAGCACAGTTCACCCTTTGCGCGTTTATCCTGTCTCTATACTAGCTATCTTTAAGCACTCTGGTTAGGGTTATCTCACAGCACATGCACATTTGCAGTGAACAGCAAATAGCATGAAACATGTACGTCCCTCTTTTTGACCTGAAAGCAAGAGATCACAAAGTATGTCTAATACAGGCCGAGGCCAGGGAGGAACACTAGCAGATTACTGATAATTATGTCAATACATAGATTTTTTTTTTGTGTTTTAATATATATATAAAAGCAGCTAAAGTAAATGTTTATACAATTACTTAAATGCTGTAATGTTTGTAAGGTCTACAGTCTGAGCATAAATTATATTGTTTTTTTGAAAATGTTTTGTATAGTTAAACATCCATTTTGAGCATAAAAACAAAGTGGTGCTCTTAATTAATTGATTAATTGCTTTAGTGCATTTGGCCTCCCACTGATGACACCATACCCATGCCTTCAGTTTTAAAGCTAACACACTGTGATCCTGAACTTAACCTGCCACGAAGCGAGTTAGGCATGCAGTATAACTTACCACAGTCATGTGGCTGATTAAAAAGTGCTTACTTTCATGAGACCAAAAAAACCAGATTTCTAAACCCAACTTTAGCCAGCTAACCCCTAAATGCTGCTTTGTCAATCAGGGCCCAGACATCCTGAAAGAAAGGAGAAATTCTGGGCAATTATGTGAAATTTGACTGTGAAATTGAATGCATATAGTTTTTACTGGAATTAATATTACATGTTTGACCTTCACATGTTAAATTGTTGACCAGGAACAAAATTAAATATTGGATGGGAATTTTTAAGTAATGTAGGAAAAGGTGACTGGGAATAATTAAAGGTATAGATATTCCCACATTTTGAAGCTAAAAAAACAGAGTGGAGTGAACATTGAGGGGTGAACTTATAATAACAAACAGCGTAATGATTAAGGGTATGGATTTGTGGAAAATATTGTTGGATCAATCCTGCATCTGTATTCAGTGCTATATTACTGGTGAAAAACTGAGCACTACCAAAAAATCTCCAGTAAAAATATCCATCAGCAAAGAAGCGTTTTTCAGTTGGCTGAGCTATTAAGAAATGTAATCAAATGGTGTGTAGCTAAAGTCCCTGGAGAAGCCAGAAGAAGAGCATGGTAATTAATGTGAAATCCTTTAAAAAAATAAATAAATTATATATATTTTTTTTTTAAAGTAAGCTTTTTAAATGGTAAGCTCTGTAAGGCACCTCTATTAAAACAATTTGGGTAGCATTAATAATGACTGATCTACATATAATCTTTCCAGTTTTTTAAGAATGAAAAAATTGAATTGAACAGTTCAAAATGTGATTCTGGTTTGAAATATGTTACACAGCCATGTAGGCCAATCAGGTTGGACCCCATCTGTATCCTGTTTTTTTTCCCCATCCTAAGTTAAGCTATGGGTGATAATGTCACTGACTGCGTGAGATTGTTGAAGTCATACAGATGGATTGACGGGACACTGACTTAAACATAACAGGCATAAATTAGTATGCAGCTGAGCAATGAATGTGAATTGGAATGATTTTGAAGATTTTTTTTAAATGAATTGAAAATCCATAGTTTGAAGGTTATTTATGCATAAAGCGCGTACCATGACCTTTAATTCCACTGTGAAAATGAACAGATCCATTTATGGTTTTTAAAATAAATTGGTGAAATGAACATGATAAATTCCCATATTGCTCATCTTTATTCAGACATAGAACCTGGAAGACAGGGGAATTGGGAAAGCGGATATACAGAACATAGAGCTCAGTCAGGGTCATACAAAAAATGCGTGAGTCATTTAAGCACACCTGGGGGACCTTCGCAAAGCTCCAAAGAGATGGGGCTTAGGCTCCTACGGCACACAAACAGTGGCCCGCTTGGCTTTGTCTGTTCGCCGTCCTTTGCTTTTTCTCTTTGTCTCTCCCATTCGTCCGCCTGTCCTTTCGGCCGCCCTCTCAGGGCCACGTAGGAATGGAAGGAGCGTCCTTACGAAAGGAGCATTCAATGCTGGCTCTGGACCTTCATGTAGGGAGCGGAGAACCGGAGGGAGGTCCCCACATATTTGGTAATCCCTCCTCATTGTCTGTCGCTGCCGAGCTCCAGTGCGCACCTGATTGCATAGATTTGTCATGCTCCTGCTGGCGTGCAGGATGGTATCTGCTCTCAAATGGGAATAAAGTATCTCTCTGATTAAATTTCATCACCATGCCCCAGCACTCGTGCTTATTTACAGTGCCTGAGAAAGGCATAGCTGGCTTCATATTTATGAACTGCTATTAGGAAATGGTTAAGGGCAAAGAGGAATGGCTTTGGATTCATAAATACACCATGACACAAACATGAAAGCAAAAAAAAATGTAAAGTGTATTGAGGTGCTTTTTAAAAAGCTTTTTTATTGTCACTTTAACGGTGCTCAGCTGTGCTTTCAGTGTCTTCCACACAATTTGAAATACGGTCCAGGTGGAGACGGGAGCCAGTGTGAAAATTAGGATCACCTGCCGCCTGGTGACTAGAGGCGGATCTTTTCTGACCTTCGGGAAAGGTTAAAAGCTGTATTCTTCAGCCTGGCTGGTGCTGGTGATGGGCTGATGGTGTAGGTGGCAGTGGTGTAATGTAGCAAAGTAATAGTACTTCATTACAGCACTTATATTTTTGGGGAATATTTTTACTTAACTAAAATTTCTATTGACTTTCACTCCACTACTTTTCTTATATGAAATGGGTACTTTTACCCTGATACATTTCCCATTTGGCATTTTTGTTACATACTACTAAAAAAACTAAAATAAACCCACTCCCAAATTCAAAAGAGCAGCAGAAAGAAGCTATCGTGGAAGCAGCAGCATCTTCCTCTGTCAGCAGTGATGCTGCCCCAACACCTGCTATGTCTGCTAGCAAAACTTCTCCAACAACACCTCCTGCTTTAAATGAGTCAGACCACCGGTAGCCATATCTTTAAGAGATATTTTCCTGTCTTGGTGGGAAGGATTGAATGTGCCAAAAAGCACTGAAATTCTGGCATTCTAAAACTCCCTATCAAACCTCAAGAAACACATTGAGGTAAGTTAAAACAAATATAACAAATGTTATAGAGTTATGTGGTTAAGATATTAAGCACTTAATGCTTATAATATTAACATTAATGTTACGTCAGTATAGTGATTGTGAATTTAACGTTACATAGGTTTAGTACTAGCCAGGCTGCATAATGGATTTTGCTAACATTAACCTAGGCTAACATTAGTTGGTCACAAAATGACCAAAGACAAACATTAAATGCCCCAAAAAAAGTAACAAAATGGCCAAAAACAGTATTAAAATGACCAAAACTTCTCCATTTTAATGTTTCTTAACATTAACAAAACGTTATGCTAGTACTGTGATTGTGAATCTAACATTAAGTACACCATGTATAGCCGTGCTGCATTATTGATTTTGCTAACATTAACGTTAGCTAGTTGTAAATAAAGGTAAGAAACATGGCCGTAGTGGTGAGGAGTTAATGCTACCCACTGCTCAATTGTAGTGATTTTGTTTTCTTTGTAAAAACATTGAAATGAACTTCAATACATTACAAATCTTTTCTTTAGAATTGCATAAAATTAATTAGCCGCTTAAATTACAGAAGACTGTTCAACTTGCTAGTGAGATAATCAATTTTTTCTAAACATAATATGACACAGTAATATACAGATTGTCTATGGTATGTCAGGGTGATGACTAAAACACAAGCATCTAGATTCCAGCAGTCATTACAGCTATGCACATTATTCATTAAGGTAATCACAAATCTGAGAACAAACCAGGGCTAGTTAAACTAAATGTTGATGAACATCACCTGGAAATTGGGAAGAGGCCTGCTGCACAGCACTGGGCAAAGTAAAAAGGACTTCCCAGTGTAATGATGACTGTTTCTGAGTGCCTTTAAATAGAAGGTTTAAACGTGGATAAATTACCGAACTGACTTTTTTACGACACTTCTACCTGTACTTCCAACACTTAAGTACATTTATTCGAAAACTACTTTTGACACTTAAGGACAGTTAATAACAGATGCTTTCATACTTAAGAAATATTACAATGAGTGACTTTGACTTTTACTTAAGTAATTTTATAGTAAAATATCTGAACTTTTATTTAAGTGTGGCTTTCAGGTACATTATACAACACCGGTAGGTGGCCCCAAAATAGGAGCTCTGAGTTTGCCAGAGCCTCCCAGGTGCTGACAGCTCTGGGGTCTGAAGGGATACAGACAGGATGGCTGACAGCCTGCCCCGAAAAACGTTTGCCCCAATGAAGATGAGTTCAGCTGACGGCCCTGATGGATGTTGACTTATAACGAAGCATACATCGGGACACTTTCTCATCCTCACATTTGTATAGGAGCACATGAAGACTCGTGTGTCGTTAGTGCAAAGCACTGTGCCGCGAGATCAGTGTTCACATTAATTGCGGGTGAAATGTTGTAATCAGGTCTCGGATTAGAGAGCAAGCTTGACCTCCCACCCGCCTAATTAAACAGGGACTTGCTGGGAGGCTTGTAGGTTATTTTATTCCCCCCTGTGGAGACATGAGAGAGTAGAAGATGGGTCAACTCATCCGTATTCAAGATCATCTCCTTGCTATCTGTGCTGCAGTGCTGTCTGGGTAGATGGGTACACTGCTCCTCAACCCCTCTGAGTGGCCAAACGGTGACCATTACAAGACTAATAAACATTTTTTTTTTTTACTTTTTATGTTCTGTTCAGTCAGATCCTCAGGTCTAATCACTTAAAATGCAAAGTCCAGTGAAATGTAATTAGGTTTTGTGTCACCAGAGGATTTGAATCCAGACATCACGATTCCTGCATACCAGAAAGGGAAAATGAGAGATTACATTGACTTGCATTACTGGCCTTTATTGGTATGATGTACTGGTATCCACGATGAAGTAGCCAATTAGGTACAGCGGACTAAATTTCACTTCAGGTATCTGCATGTTAAGATAGCATAAGCAGAAATAGACAATGGCAGTGCAGGGATTTTTCTCCCCCCCCTTCTTAGCTTTGTGCAGATTTTATATGTCTACAATTGACATTCCCTCAGGCCCCTAAGGCTCTCTCCCAAGCTACTGGCTTCTTGCTTGAAACTCCAATGTCACTAGGACCCCCCCCCTCCACCCCATCAACCACCCGCGCTCTGCTCATGGCAATGGAATTGTTCTGCCAAAAGACAGCATCAGCCTATTACTTCAAAGCAGCAGTCGTCATAGCAATGACATCACAGCTCTTCCATTTTCCCCTACTTCATCCTGCATGGCTTTTAGTACAGCTCTGATAAAGACTGAATTGGTGAAATGATAGGAGGAACACTGAGGATTGGCTGCTTTTCTTCCATCCTGCCCCTTTAAGGACCACTTGCTCCCCCCCTTATTGTGGGAGCTTTCAGTAGGTGAGTGATCTGACAAGGCGGCAGAGGCGCTCGCCAGTAAGGCAGCAAACTGCGCCATGCATTAAACATGCAGCCGCTGCACACCTAACATTTCTGCAATGAATTTTTAAGCCAACACCTAAATGCATTAATTAAATGTTGTTAATGAAGCAGCGCCAGAAGAATCCAAATCTGTTAGTAGAGGTCCTTCCTGAATGTGATACTGTGATGTTTATTTTATAACTTTATTTATATAAAAAAATAAAATGGAATGAAATGCTGTAAAAAGGATTTTGAATGAAAAGTTTACATATAAAACTTCAACTAAGGGGAGTTTTTCTTCATCAGGGTTTTCAAACCCTGATAATTGCAAGCACCAGAGAGAAACAAGAGACAGATTTACAGTATTTCTGAATATGTCGCCTGTTTGAAGGCTGCATTGACTAAACAAGCAAATAAAATCTTCTCAAACTGCATGCGCTGTTACAGGAACACAAGTTGATACTTAAGTTGTTTTAAGACAATAAGCATCACTATTAAACAAAAAGACCCTTCATTTTTTTTCACAATCACACAGAACTCCTTCAGAAAACACCACAGATGATTGAACAATGGAGGATACAGAGAACACGTAACGGTGGGAACACCTAATTCTCCTTGAAGTGCCACTCAAAGTCCATCAAATTGTTCAAAACCTGTACTAACACGGGGATACAGTTGTGACCTTCTTTTGGGCAAGTTTGCTTGTCTTCCCCCAGCTAGCCTTGGTTCCCCTCTTAGGACTGATTGCTCTAAAGCGCATAAAGCAAAGCAAATGCAACACCAGGGCTCACATAAAAAAGTCTCATAAGTATCATTAAAAGAATAACTCTTTTACACAGGAGCAGTATTTCAGTGAAAATGTAAATTCAAATATGTAACATCAGTGTTTGAAAAAAGCAGCAAAGTAGCCAGGTGCCGCTATTGTGGATCAGTAGAATACTGAACTCTGGATGAATTCCAGCATTCAAACAGCCATGTCTTTATACCATAGGTGGAAAATATAAGTGGCAACATTTTAGTAAGGCCTGTGATAAAGGTTGGCTGGACCCCTTCACAGAAAATTTGTTCTTCAATGCTGACCACACACCGCCTACTGCTGGCTTGGTCTCTGCCACCTGATGCTGACATATATTGTTGTGAAGTGGAATGAGGCAAGCATTTGTCTAATTTATTCAAATACAATGTGGACTTTAGCACCAGGCAGAACTATTGTGCGTGACATAAATAATTTACTCTGATGTTATATTTGTCCTCTGTTCAGAGTTCTCATCATATGGACAAATATTCAGCAACTCCGACTTGTTTTTGCTCTTCCTTTCTTCACGTACACAATATGAGATGAGGACTTCGGGGTCCCTTTGGAGGAGCTTCGTCCAAGTGGATACATTTGGAGTCAGCCGCTCTACGAAGGCATCCCGCTCAGATGTTGCCCAGGCGAGCACCGGGTAACCACATACACGAGGAGAGAGTTTAGATAGGGGTTAGCAAATAATACAAACTCTAGCAGCCCGATAGCAAACTGTTACAGTTGTATTGGCATGTACAGCATGCGCCAGCAGCAGTAATTACTGTGAGCTACAGACACTGTCGTGGGAAAGCTAAGTAAAAAAAGTAGGTCTTCAGTCGAGATTTAAAGACTGAGACAGATTCAGCATCCTGTACGTATCCAGGCAGACTATTCCATAGACTAGGGGCTCTGTAACTAAAAGCTCTAAAACCAATACTTTTATGTACACGTGGAACAATTAGTAGGCCTGCATTCTGTGATCATCATGAGATGAGGACTGATCTGTAAGGTCATCATGCTGTCCACATCATGAGATGAGGACTGATCTGTAAGGTCATCATGCTGACCACATCATGAGATGAGGACTGATCTGTAAGGTCATCATGCTGACCACATCATGAGATGAGGACTGGTGAGTAAGGTCATCATGCTGTCCACATCATGAGATGAGGACTGATGGGTAAGGTCATCATGGGTAAGGTCATCATGCTGTCCACATCATGAGATGAGGACTGGTGGGTAAGGTCATCATGCTGTCCACTGATTGCCTTCAGAAGGCACCTAATTAGTAAAGAGTCCACGTGTGTGCAATTTAATCTCAATATAAATACAGCTGTTCCCTCAGAGGTTTGTTAGAGAACATTAGTGAACAAACAGTATTATGGAGGTCAAAGAACACCCCAGACAGGTCAGGGATAAAGTTGTGGAGAAGTTTAAAGCAGGGTTAGGTTATAAAAAAAGTATCCCAACAAAATGTAACGACAAAATGTGGAAAATACTTTTGCAAGGCACCGTATACATAACAATCAAAAAATACCTTTTCTTGCTTATCTGCACTGATGTAAGCATGAGAGAAAGCACTGAGTTTTACTGTTTACCGTGATGCTTATTTCCTTTAACCTGACTATCAAATAGTGTCTTTAACAAAGTAACTTCAGTACAATGCATGGTTAGCTAATTTATACCTGCTATTTTGAGAAACAAAACATTAACCTTAGATGACAGAAAACAATTACATAACAAAGAGAATATAAACTTTCACATGCTGAACATTCCTGAAAACTGTTGCTAAGCCTATACCATTTAAGCGTGCGTGCGCACACACACTACCAGATCCTTGATTGTGATTTTACTTATATAACTTTTCTTACCTTTACAGCAGACGCCATGACACTGGATGAATTTTCAGTGCTACTTTTCTGCTTTTGAGCACATGTCCAGCCATGAGTTCCTTTCCTTAAAGCTAAAAATAACTGCACTTGTGCTGTAAATTTTTACAGTATCTAACTGAAATGTTGGTGTTTCTTAAAGCAGTACAATATTACCATATTTATCCTTAAAATGTACATTTAACAGTTGTTTAAGAAAATGATTACTGTTGGAAATTGTTTATTGTTATGGTGATTGTGTGCAGTGTACAGCTCTAGAGAAGCAGTCACACAAATTAACTGATCTCATAGAACACTGATCTCATGGAACACTAGTTCACCTGAAGCATCAAAGCCAGTGATAAGGATCCTGACAGCAACTCCGGTAAGTACAACCTTTACCCTTCGTGGGTGGAGTTTGTGTCCTATCCCCATGCTTCACGGGTTTCCTGGTTTCCAGAGAAAACTCTGGTTTCCCAGTCCAAACACATGCATGCATTGCAAGCTGATTGATGCATGAGTGTGTGAATGTGTGTACAATGTGCCCCATTCCATGAGTTGGAATTTCAGTCTCCCTGAGGCCTGAATTTCAGTCTCCTCCACAGGTTAAGCAGTTTGAAAAATTTGTAATTTTGATATTATTCTATTAGTGTAACACTGCGTAGGCAGAGAGGCAATGGGGAAGGCACAGAGGCAATGCAGAAAGGTTTATTAGACAGAGGGGGTCCAAACAAAGGGTTAAAAGGAATAAAGGAATATCATAACAAGGAGCAACTAACAGAGGAATGGCTAGCAATACACATGTACATACATCCACAATAAATCTACAACTGGCAACAGAGAGGAACACAAAGCAGGAATGAACAGAAGAGTGACAAGGAGACATAAGTGGAGAACACTGAATTAACATAGTCCACAAAGAAAAATCAAGGATGTTAACAAAGCAAATAACAATTAAAATGGCATTTGACCTTGACATTTAACACAGTAACGTCCCAAGTGCTGCTTTTGTGTTTTAAACGCACAACGTTTTACGTTTTTACACAAAGTGTCGACTTTGTGTTATAATGCAAAACTGGCGTCGGTTTTGTGAAAAAAAACCTAAAAATATTACGTTATAAAACAAAATGCCGATTTGATATTAAAACACACACAAAAAATACGTTAAAACACAAAACTTTGGTATCTCGTTAAAACACAAAAAATATTACGTTAAAACGTAAACGTTTGTCGTTAAAACACAAAACTATTATGCAAAAATGCAGATTTGCGTTACAACGAGAAACGTTCTATGTTAAAACACAAAACGGCTCATATTTTATTTTTGTATCATGGGAGCAATACGCCGCCGTAATTATTTATACACATAACACGTAATCAAAAAAATTTACAAAACTGTATAAAAGAAGTTAGCATATGAAAAAATTCCATTAGATGTTACATGAAAATTGGAGCTATGGATAGTTATATTAACATATAAGACTTTCACCTTCCTGCAAATGGACCGAATACCTGAAAACATATATATATATATATATATATATATATTTTTTTTTTAATTTGTGCTAAATTAGTTGCTTAATTTGTGGTCGGCAGTCGTTATGTTTTCCGGACATTTATTAGGATTATTAGATTAAAAGATGTAGTTTTGTATTAAGTTTGTAGTTTTTTACGTTTTGTGGGACGGTATGACATTTGTGGGACGGTATGTAGTTTAGGTTTTTGGGATGGTATTACATTTACAGCTTTGTATTACGTTTGTGGTTTATGACGTTTGTGGGATGGTATTACGTTGCAGCTTTGTGTTAGGTTTGTGGTTTGTGGGACAGTATTATGTTTGCAAGTATAAAAGTAAGCTTCTGTTTCTTGTCCAAGACCACTGCTCTCAGCTCACTTTTCAGTGAATGTAATTATGTGGGCGGCACGGTGGCGTGGTGGTTAGCACTGTCGCTGCGCACCTCCAGGCCTGGGGTTCAATTCCCGCCTTGGGTC
>JABJVR010008884.1:0-10292 GCA_025773905.1 Chitala chitala
ACAAGCTGGTTAGGAGGGCCAGCTCTGTCCTGGGCTGCCCGCTGAACTCTGTGGAGGAGGTGGGTGAGAGGAGGATGCTAGCTAAGCTGACATCCGTCATGCACAATACCTCTCAGCCACTGCACTAGACAGTGGAGGCCCTGTGCAGCACCTTCAGCATAAGACTGTTACACCCTTAGTGTAGGAGGGAGCGCTACCGCAGATCCTTCATTCCCACCGATGTAAGACTGTACAACTCAACAGTTTAGCATAATCATGCTAGTCACTACATTTTTACACTGTGGTTTATGTTTATTTTATCTATTCTTATTAATTTTACCTTTAATTTTATTTTCTATGTAATTTAATCTACCTCAATTTCTTGCAACTTAATCCCACTTCCCTGTGAAGAGAATTTCCCCGCTGTGGGATCAATAAAGTTCAATCTAATCTAATCTAATCCATCCGTCTGTCTGTCTGTCCATCCGTCATGCCAGGGAAATATAGGTATAAACAGGAAACACCCTAGATGGGATGGCAACCCATCGCAGGGCACAAAACACTTAATGACAACATTCAAACCAGAGGCAGCCGCACCGGTGGAGAACGTTCCTTCCATCTTGGATGAATCCGCCACCTGTTGCGTTATAGCTCCATTCTGCTCCTGGTTTAAACCACTCACATCCCAGCTGTTGGCAAGCTACAACACAAGGTGGGACTCATGAGCAGCGTGCACTGGGCCCATCAGCACTCCTAGCGGACATCTTGTGATGTTTGTGCAATACAACAGGAAGGCAGTCGTGCTATAACTGACCAAAAGGTATGAAACGTGCTCCATTAAAAAGAACTACATAGAGTTTAAAGAGAGAAGTACTAATTAGTACCATTTTAGGGGAAAGATTGGGGGAAGAGAAAAAAAAAAAAAAAAAAAAAAAAAAAAAATCTACTTCTGTCAACAGACAACACATAATACATTGTATTATAATATGACACCAAAAACCAAACCAACTCGTGGTATAAAGCTGCTAGAAGCTCTCATACCTGACTATGCTCTGCAAAGAAATCGTGATCCTTCTTTTCAGGAGATGTAACCTGGCTGTTTGCTGATGCCTCAATCCACAGCTGGGAAGAAAATAAGAACAGTTTAGCATCAAGCCGAAGGCGTGTGATAGTTTATCAGAATGACCACGTCAGATCTGGTAACACAAGCACTTAGGATCAAGCAGGTTTAGTGCGCCTCTGACGACAAGACTGCCAGCAAGACGTAGAACTGAACTCACGTCAGACCCGTACTTGGACAGGGCAGCGTTGGCCAGCTGTCGAATCTTCTCACGATACATCTGTGCTGCTCGACTGTTGTACTTGGCATTGGTGTCATTGGTTGTACAGCCATGTTGACGGAAAAAGGCAATCTTTAACAGTCAAATAAAATGGTTACAGAGAAGGCTGAATCCCAAAAAACCCTATGACTTTGAAAGATCACTACCCATATAAAATATTTATTTTCATAATATAGTATAGCATGCAGATTATGGATATTTGCATTTGTATTTACACAAGTAAACACTTAGGGGAAAAAGGTTCATGCAATCACTAAACTGATGGTTGTATAAACGTGAAGCAAGTATTGCACTTACCGCATTAGCATTTCCACCAACCTGCATACATCTAAGCTGAAACCAGTTCCAGTTGGAATCAAGTTCTGTAGATCTAGGAACAGAATGAGCAATCAGCCATAACCAATCTACTGTCGAGCACGGGATGATAAACTGCAGGGAAACGCTGATGCAGGAAGAGTACCTGATGAAACTTAAGTGGACTCCCAGAGAGCGATGGCCACCGGAGCAGTCGATACAGAGAAAAACTCCATAGGGGATACTGGCCCAGCTTGGGTTCTTAGCAGCACAGTCAAAACAAACCTTTAAAACACACATTTATTAAAAGGCTTACAAGTCAAAGCATTTTCACTTCACATCATTACCGATTCAACACCTGACTATTACTGAACAAATCCTACTGACTATTCAACACCATGTCATTACATACTGACACCTCAAATGAGAAATAAAATTCTCCCTTACTTTGTTTATAGTACTACACATTGTCTAAAATATAACGTTCTACATGTCGTCAGTAATGACTCAGCAGTTAACAACAGGGCACAAATGTCAATATACTATGTGTACCTGTTTATGATTCAAAAACATTACTAACTAAAAGCAAATGTGAAAGCACAGATGACAAAGACACACATCCACTGACTCTTAAAAAGCACTATTCAACTTAATACCCAAGATTACTTATTTATACAAAATATATATAAGTGACCAGATCAAAATTAACCTTTTCCGTTTATTGACGTATGAATAAATGTAATGGTCTTAAACACGTCCTTGGACATTTCATATACAGTGTGTTATTGTGTACTTATGAGAACCTTTTGGTTGTCCGTCACTTTAACTACACATTAAATCTAAGGTAATGAGATGAAAGTTATTTAAAGGATTAGGTTTGATTGCGAGACTTACAAGAGTTACCCTTTTAAAATGTTTTAAAGAATCTGAGTATGTGTAACGGTGCTGGCAAAAATATGAGAAAACGTACACAGGCAGTCCAGGGGTATTAAGGCGAAGAGAAACCATGTTTACAGCCAAGGCCACAATGAACATCTTAACCTGCTGAATAACCGAGGTACAATCACATGTATGTGGTCGCCAAAACACACACTTAACGGCGCTGACATAAAATAAACCTAAATAAATAAATAAATAAATAAACAAAGCTGTACTGTCTGGGTTCTTTAATAACACTAACATGTTTGAAACGTTTCACAAAACATACGGCTGGTGACGAAGCCAGCGATCAGACGATTCAAAATACGCAAAAAAGACTCGAAACGTGACATTAGTGAAAACCAAATAAACCAGTGGTTTGCACTTGATGGGGGTGAGAAAAGGCCGAACAGGGCGATGCTGTTCCTCCGCTAACCCTCAGTTTTTACCTGAAGTCCCGACAGTCTATGTACAGGGGTAGGCCGCGAAACGAACATCCGTTTACCGCAATATTACCTCAGAAACAGTAAATGGTAACACACCTACCTCCGTCAGAAACGTCGTGCAATTATACTACTTAATCACAAAAATGCTACAGCAGCAATGCGAAAGGGGGACATGGCTTTGAGTTAGCATCTGCTTCAGCTGGAAAAATAGCCAGGAAGGAGGCTACGCTACTAAGGGCCGGCTCGGCATGGAACACGGAGAAAACACACCGCTTAACCTTCACGAATACGTAAGCCCATACCACTCCCGTAAAACGATACATCAAATTGTCGAAAATGTTTCCCTCACCTTGTTTGTAGGAATGGATCTCAGCCTTTTAAAAATGGTCAGAATTTCAGTCTTGTTCGGCTCCAACGCCATTTTGAAAGCTGTGAACACGCAGATTCTACGGATCCTCGCGGGGCTCATACCGCACCGAGTAGAATTTCAAACCGCGCTACTCTTAGTGCCTGCATCATCCAAACTGAGAGTAAGCGCCACAGAAGGCCGTGTGAGTTGTCATGTTTAACACACGCCATGTAGCCAATGGGGTAACACATTACACATCACAAGCACGCACTCTCACACATGAAAAACGTCAAATAATATAATTAGTGTAATAACGTGCATACTAACTTGATTTTAGTGTGATACAGGCACATCAAAATCCCAAAATTACATCTTTATTTACAAATATTTGTATTATTATTTAAGCATGAATTCACAATATATAAAAGCTAAGCATATATGTCTGTTAGCTGAATTGTAGTCTTAAGCTTTGTCAATGTCCATGTTAACTGCTTAAATTCGTTTGATTCACCTATTATTGGTTGGTTGGTTGGTTGGTTGATTGATTTAAAGTGCCAGTGAAAAGTGGGTTGGGTAGTTCAAGTGAATTTACTGAATTTAATAATTTGCTTATTGTATTTTTGTCATTTTAAGAAATGTTTCAGTTTCTCTGCTTTCAAATCAAATGGACGAGTGAATACAAAGGACACTTTAGCACTGATGAAGTTTTATTTTAGATACACGATTAAAAGAACCCTCAATTTTTATTGTTAAAATGCATCATTAGGGTATCTTAAAGGACATTGCTTTCTCAGTTCACTGGATTTTTTTTTACCTGGGGGAAAAAAGAAGTTATAATTTATCAGAACAAAAAACAAATCTTACAATACAAAGGCAATAAAAACGTACTTTTAATAAATACATTTGTATTACATTAATGAGTTATTGATGCTGTAACATTAAGTATATACATTTTTTACATGTATCAAAATGTTTAAACCTGTCTCTTAGTTCACTCCTTTCTGTGTTCTAGTTCTTTTCCAACAAACTGCAGTCATAAATATGAACACTTCTGCCATTTTTAAAATAAATATGCAGAAACACCTAATGACTGTGGCAGAAAATAGCTGTCAACAGTGTCCGTAATACTGCAGCCTACTTACTGCACTGCAGCGGTGCGGCCTACTTACTGCACTGCAGAGGTGCGGCCTACTTACTGCACTGCAGAGGTGCGGCCTACTTACTGCTCTGCAGCGGTGCGGCCTACTTACTGCACTGCAGAGGTGCGGCCTACGTACTGCACTGCAGCGGTGCGGCCTACTTACTGCACTGCAGAGGTGCGGCCTACTTACTGCTCTGCAGCGGTGCGGCCTACTTACTGCACTGCAGAGGTGCGGCCTACGTACTGCACTGCAGCGGTGCGGCCTACTTACTGCACTGCAGAGGTGCGGCCTACTTACTGCACTGCAGCGGTACAGCCTGTTGATCCTCAAGATGTCATTGGGACTCATCTGCATCGCCCTTCCTATAGCCACATTATTGTCTGGGATAGGAATTATGGTTGGCTGACCATTTCTGGAAAAGGCAAACCTGGAGCCATAAAATAAGGATTTCTCTGATTAAGCAAAATATACAAATCTTTTCACACACATATAACCATGATTTTGGCAGGCAGACTGTAGCTTAAAATCTAGTTATTTGTTGGTTCAAACTGCAAAAGTCTTAAGTTTACTGACCTCCCATAATGCATAACAGAGTTGTAATCATATGGAGTTCCCAGGTTATTAGTTCGAATTCTTCTGAAATTGAATTCCATGTCTAAGACATAAAACGGGGAACGTTTTCAGAACAAGTTCTATACCATTTAAAAAATAATTTAGCGATCAACTGACATTTATAATGCCAAATATCCTTATGCATTTTGACATGTAAAGCAGTCACTGTATTAGACAAAAGTCATGTGTTTGTTTTAGTTCTGAAGCCAGGTTGTCAGTACAACCATCTGGCTTACACCCGTTTAAGGTGACCTGTTAAACAAATGGTTCATAAAAAGCCATAAATTGAACAGCTGATAGAGCGCTGGAGTACCAACAGTGCACATCTCGCTCGGCCGGCCTGTATGTGAGAATGTTTACACTCACTGCGCATGACGTTCTCGTACAGAATGCGAACGTGTCTGTCTCTGTCACTGCGACTCTGTTCATGATTGAATCCCAGGGCATGCAGGATTTCATGCTGCACCACACCAAAATAAACACACCCTCTCCTGTCCAAAGACAAGTCCTGGGCTCCACCCCGCCTCCCCACAGCTGAGAAACACCTGGAAAGAGAAGGGAGATATCCAAATCCCAACACCAGGAATTAGGTCTCTTCATTTTCCGTATTTGTTTTCCTTAGACAGATCTTCTATTTGGATACTAAAATTGGGAATACACTGCAGTAACCAGGTAACAGTGTCATTAGAGCAGGTTTCAGTCTTTGGAGCGGTTAAACTCACCCCCTGATTGAACGGATGTGTATGTAGTCTCTTTCATTATTGCGAGGATGGAAGCGGATGCAGGTGGACGAAGCGAAAGACTGGAGGCCTTGCTCAATGATGGCCCTCTGTTGTGAAGCTGTTAGGTACACAGTCAATGTCAAACTCATGAGCCACAAAGCATATTATTAAAGGAAGTTTTAAACTTGAAATATGAGAACACTGCAGATGACATACAGTATTGATTAGCGATGACGTAGGGAATGTGAACCATCCCGTTAGGCTGTTTGTGCCACATGCAGCCACGAGCAGTACAAGGGTCGGCGTTCTGAAGGCCAGTTGGGACAGCAATATCTCCAAACACGATGGAGCCCCTTATGGTTTGTCCTTAAAATACAACATATGTAGAAGTAGTTTTGTAAAGATGTGTGCTTTTCTCTTTATATCCTACAGCATCAGTTTGTCAGCGTATGTATTTTAGTTAATCTCATATACCTCTCTTTTCTTGAGAAAACTATAAACATTTTGCATAATATATCATACATTTTGTGTTTTCTTAAATTGTGCAGTAACATAAAAGTAATCTTACCTATGTTTTTGTTGGCTTTTTCAATCAAACTCGAGACACTGAATTCATCTTCATGTTTACTGTTGCCTGTGAAAAAAACAATCAATTTAAATTCATCTGCGGAGTTCCACATCTATAATACTAAACACGCAATAGAAAATCTTCTCTTTAATAATTGTATGCACTCACCTGGCAATGTTTTACATATAAATATTTTGAGCAAAATCTTTTACATACATATTTTAATTCAGTAGACTAGAAATGGCTGAAACTGAGCACATTTATATTTGTTTATTCAGTAAACAAACGAGAGAAAAAAGGAACCTACTGCCATCCTCTTCATGTGCAGCTCTGACGGTTGCGTTGTATGAACCCTGCTTTATGTACACGACCAGGGAAAATATCAGACATATAACAGCAATGTAGTAACAACTAGAACCACAACTAACTGTAAAACTCAGTTATTTGTGGTGTTTAACATAAAAATGTCAAAGCATTCTTTTCAAATGTGTTGTATTAATAACAGTAGTATTTACTTTGTATCAATTTTCTACAAGTTCAATCATACGTATAATTTTGTTTTACTAGTTATTGCTGTAGGTTTAAACAATCTGCAGTGTGGCCCTTTTTGGCGAGTGTGGACAGTCTGCGCCTTCTTGCTCCATCTGTGTCCTCTTACCTCAGCTGAGTGACTCTGCACCAGTCTGATCACTAGAAGGGAGACCGTGATGGTGAGCACAGATGGCATGGTGGAAGGCGTGTGGAGACCACATGAGTACCAAGGGCCAGGGCTTATATAGCAAAGCCTGGCTTCTGCAAGAGCAGAACTACTGAGCACGTTACACAAACATGTGGTAAACCATCACATTTTACAGGGAAATTGTAGTAAGAGCTTTTTCTCCAGTCCTGATTATTATAGGTCACACTTGCAGTAAACTGTCAGATAAAGAATAAATTTCACATGAAAATTATGTATTATATTATGGAAATCAAAATGTAATGCAAATAAAACACAATAAATGTTTTTAAAGGGCAAAAATAATAATGTGTGTTTCAAACGTATGGTAATACTTCTTATTTTAAAGAATTTTTTTTCTGCAAACATAAATCTGCAAAGTTTACATGTATGCACCAAAAAGCCATAACACTGACACAGAACCATTTGGTGTTGATGACATTGTGGCGTTTAACACTGACTGAGTGTTGGAAGAACCATTCGTAAACCTTCACATGGAAATGCATGTGAGTAAAGGCACCCTGTGAGCTGCAGGAGGGTAGCAGAACAGGCTTCACCGCAGAGAAACTGTCTCAGTTTGCCAACACTGCCTGTGTAGCAACAACAACCACAAAGTTACTTGGAACACAAAATATGGAAATAAAAAATGGAAAAAAAACTAAATGAAAAATAACTAAATTATGCAATGAAGAACAAATATTTACATTTTATTTACATAATGGGAATTTATGCTTTATCTGTAAATATGGCTGTTGATGTCATGTTAACACGGTAGTCTGTTTTAAATTTATCAGTCCAAAGAATAATTAAATAGTTTTGTTAAAATACCGAGAACCACTTCTCAAAAGTGTATATAGTCAGGTCCTCAAATAGGTTCAACCACAGAGTAGTTTTCTCAGCAGGGCTCAACAGGGGCCTACATATTTTTACAGATGCAGTGGAGACTATGGATTCACAGGTAATTTGTTCCTTACTGTTTTTTTCAGGGATTAAATGCTGAAAAGGGAAACCTTTATCAGGGGGCCAAAAACTGTTCTAAGTGGGCTGGATACAGCCCACAGGCCACTGTTTGCACACCATTGATACACAGGGTTTGTTGTAGTAGCTGCTGCTTTCACCTCTGCAAAACTAGGCATACGCCACTATCCATGGGTAGTTAGAAAAAAATAAACACACGTGAAGCAGTGAAATACATTTTGAGGGTCTGGAGCCTAACTTAGTAACACAGAGGGTCTGGGATCTAACTTAGTAACACAGAGGGTCTGGGATCTAACTTACCAACATGGAGGGTCTGGGATGTAACTCAGAGCATAATCCACACACTATGGAGGGTCTGGGATCTAACTCCACACACTATGGAGGATCTGGGATCTAACTCCACACACTATGGAGGAAGCCAATTCACATACTGCACTTTTACCATTTAATACTCCTATCACTGTTTACGTATTAAAATGAATCTGTACATTTCTTGGATAACAGCTTGTTTACTATTATTGTTTCCTGTGTGTGTATTGTTAAAAATACAATACAAAACTTTCATTTAAAGATTCTCCTTTAGGAGTTTTCTAGTCAAACATTGTATTCACACACGTTAAAGATTAAAACATCAAGTTGTTATGAAACAGCTTTTTCCTGTAGTTAACCAGCCATTTATATTTATGGTAAGAAAAAAGGGATGTTCTTAACATAAAGTTGCCAAACATTTCAAAACAATTACAAAATCTTTACCATGGATTAGCAGAAGACAGTTTCACGGAAACATCTGTGCTTTTTAAAATATTTATTATAAATATTATAAAACATTTATTATTAAAAAGACACATAGGGACATTAAAGTAAAAGGCAGCCAGGTGGCTCAGTGGGTAAAACATCAGGCTAGACTGCAGAAGTCTCCTGGTTTGGATCCCAGGTGTGTCCTTGAGCAAGACACCCAGCACTAGCTCATTGTAACAGATACAAAATGTTGCAAGTTACTTTGGATAAAATTGTCTGCTAAATGACTAAATTAAATGTCAACTTCAGTTGTACAACAAATGATCAGTTTAATAAATGGAAGGGAAGGTATACATTCTGTACTCCTCCAGCTGCTAATATACTGCCGCACACTCCTAACAAAATATTTGTTATAACACTACAGTTTTGCATACTTTCCATCTTGAATTTAATTTAAAATAAAACAAAAAACACACCATCTACACTCACAACCCCTTGGACCCTGGTCCTGAGCAGGACATGTTTGTGGATGGAGTCCGGCCCCTTGGACCCTGGTCCCGAGCAAGGCCAGTCTGCCCCTGCTTTCACCCCACAATTGCTGTATGGGGGCGCACATGGCCCTGGCTGGTCCCACAATTTGTGCAAGTATGAATCCACCATTAGCTTCCATGGAGGTGGGGATGTTTCCACCCTGTGATATAGTATCCTGATGACTCCTAGTTTCCTGCATTGGGTGGTGGGAGTCAGACAGCAGGTACTGGTCCATGTGTGGGTTTTCTGTGGATTTCTTTTTCTAGGTTGTCATCTGTCTCTATGAGAAGTACACAGTCCAGCAAGGCCAGCTTGTTGTCTTTTCCCTAGTGAACCTGTTTTTCTCCACGCTTTTCACGTGGCTTGTGAAGGCTGCACTTCATATTTAATTTTCACCCAGGTTGCCAGGACTGAACTTTCAGATGGAAAAAGATTGAGAAAACCTATTTTCTGTGTATGTTATCATATCAAAACTTAATGAATACTTCAATAAAATAACCCCAATAGTACACTTACTGGGAACCGTCACCAGAAGAATCTCACGGTTCACTGTGTCGAAGGCAGCAGACAGGTCAAGCTGGCTAGCAAGTCATTTTGTTGGGAGCAAAAATTATTTGCATTTGTTAAAATAATGTTTACAGTTAAATCTACACTCAAAAAAATTTATCACTGGACTAAAATTTGTTTAACCATTGTCTTAGAAACAACTTTAATAGCAATTATGTGGTATTATTAGGTAAATAAGTTAGTCAATGAGCCATCAAGCCACTCCTGCCCCACTTCTAAACACTGAAAAGTGTTATGTACCCCTGTACACCAAACTTAAGTTTTTCATATGAAAGCGCTGGTCTGTCTTCATTGGCCTTTGAATGGTCATTAATACACACTCACCGGCCACTTTATTAGGTACACCTGTTCAATTGCTTGGTAACACAAATTGCTAATCAGCCAATCACATGG
>JABJVR010008885.1:0-10291 GCA_025773905.1 Chitala chitala
CGCACACAGACCCAAGGTGAGAATTGAACCCCAGGCCTGGAGGTGCGCGGCGACAGTGCTAACCACCACGCCACCGTAAATGTATATCCCAAGTGTATTTCTATTAATACAGATTAAGTCAATAATAGGTTTGCTAACAGAATTTACTAAATTGCAAGCAAGTAATGTAAATCGCTGACAGAAATTCATGTTGCATTGATGAGCCCAGAACTTCTACTTGTGCAAAATGCCTAAACGGAAGCTGATCCGTGTGAAACATCAGAGTAACTGATGACTCATTTTCCGTTAAGATAACGTGTAATGACTGCGATCAGACCACTTTTATGGTTTCGTGGTGCTCTTCGCCGCATCTGCTCTTTTGCACCGGCGTGCTGAATGTTGGTCTCTACATGGCGCTAATGGGAAGCTGGAGTCCGGTCTTCAGAGTAGAGAACAAAAACGCTACGAAGCTCTGAATTCAACACGTTGGCCTAAATCCTTCTCTGACATTCACTGTTGCTGCGTTTTCTTCCCCTTTAAATCACCACGTTATACAAGACTAGCCACCAATACCGTGCGTCTGTCATTCTTAGATTATGCAGTTAAGTCACCTAGTGAACATTTTCCTACTTAAAAGTGATTTGGACCAGGGCCCGTTTTCTAGATGCATACGGATTACAACCTCCTACATATAGCACTGTTTTCCCAAACGGTTGGACGGAACTGAAAAATATCAGTTGTATCACATAACATGAAACGTTTTTACGGTGACAGTTTAAGTGTACGTTTTGCCTTTAAATAGGTTTGCTGTGACTTTTTTTCCCCCGTCTGTACACAGCTGTACCGTGACTTCTCACACGTACATGCAGAGGTTTGCGACCCAACAACACCCCCTTCTCCTCCTTCTGCTCTCCGGACCCAGGACAGCCGTTTCCTTTCGATAGACCAGGAGATGCGCCTCTATGTTATCTGGAGAGCATGCAGCATAATATATTCCTCAGAGGAATTACAGAGTGGAAAACACAACATATATAATGCATACATGCATAAAATATAATGGCATAAAGTTATTGAAGTGATGAAAAGTGTGATAGAAACTCTTTGATGTGAGATGCCTGGTGCTATTATTACATGGCATGAGAAAACGAAACATTTCGCTCAAGACACGTTACACTGAAGCCTTTTCCCATGGCCGAGGGAGAAGCGCTTTTCTAAACTCTTTAGACAAAGAAATCCGGGATTCAGTGCGCTGCCCCGAGGGCGGAGTAAAACTGCAGACGTGGAATATCGTGTAAAAAACGGACTGAAAAGGCTTTACACCAATCGGTCCGTGTATGGGTGGTGTCGGTGGTGCGGATTATAACCTAGAGTTGGAGAAAGGGTCCGTCTGGACCAAGAAACATCCCGTCCGCCTGGGTAGTCCAGAATAACTTTACACGCGCTTAAAAAGCATACCCTTTACCTGTTCATGTAAGTTCTCTATTTTTTATTTAGCACAGTTTTTGATATAATAATTCTCAATGCCGGAGGAAGCAACACTGAAAATGCACTAAGATAACTTCGATGTGTGAAATTTGTTGACTTAAAGACTGCAGCTCTACGTGTCGTGGGCAACTTAAAGGTAAGAAAAGTCAGTACGGCACATAGACGATATTCACACATCAAAGCAGTAACTCATCCTAACCTAAGTAATTAATATTAATGTTCAAATATCCAGCTCTTAAAATGACATAGCCGCTTAAATCATAAAATGATTTTACAACTTTCTCAAAACAAACTTGACAAGTTTATTTTTTAAGGTCTTTCGTTCTGTTTAAATTAACACTTGACAGGAAAAATACAAAAAATGACAGTTGAAAAGCAAATATTTTGTGATTTATGCGTTTGTTCTGTGTTATAGAATTAACACTAATTTCTCTTATTCCGAAAAATAAAAATTTCTTATTCACCTACCATGCCAAGTAAACGCTGCAAAGCCAGTACGGGTTACTAGCGCTGCAGAAACAGCAATGATACGAAATCCTTGTCACTTGTCACTATTTCATTTTTCAGTTCCTTTAGTGAATATGAAAAAGCCTACAAGGGTACTTTTAAAATATTTTGAATGTGGTTCTTGCAGACTATAAATGGTCGAAATCATAAGAAATGTAAAAATATGTTGTTTCCAAGCAATGTCATAGTTTATGGTACGTGACAAAAATGGTGGGTCTGGTGTGTGAGGTTACGCAAAAAGATACTGTCTTTACAAAGCTGACGTTATACAAAACTCTAGACACTTAGAGTCCTGTTCGTTATCATTGAAATTACCCTAAAGGGATGTTATCTGTCAGATTGTTAAGTCTTGGACCGTTGAAGTTTTGCACTTCTGTACAGAGTTAATGGTTGTGGATGTACGTAAACATGTTAACTGCTTTTCACTATGAATCATGAAATGTTTTAAAACTTTTAATTTTCTGAGGGCATCCTTTACTTAAAATAATTTGATGATAGCCTGTTATAAGTATTCACGTTTCAATACAATTGATTGAAATTTAACAGTTAAAAATGCCGAAATGATTAAATACTGCATTAAACAGAAATTGCATTATTTTGTTAAATATTTCAGTGGTCATTAAGTACAAGTTGGAAGTAAAATTGTCTAAACAAATTGAAAACACTTTAACTTGTTTTGTTTATTCTTCCCTTACTGATAAAGTATCATCTGGGAGTGAAATATAACAGTAAATGAGTACATTGTTCTGTAGGAGGGGTAATTCCTCTGTGCTCAAGGGACGTGAACTAACTTTTCTGTTTAATTACTGCTCTGGAATGGCTGGGGTACTGAGCATGGCACATCACTTCTGTTAATTATCAGCTCGTTAGCTCAGAAGGAGAAAGATGAGGCCTTATGGGCTGTGGTAATGACCCCACTCCAGTAGATGTGTTTTACACACCTGTTGTTCAGTACACTCTGGTAAGTTTCAGGTTTACCTGCACTGAGGTCACCTCTCCTGAAAAGATGTTTCACACTCATTCATTTCTACAGGTGGATTTTTGAGAAAGCAGATGTTTTATACTGTTACGAGTACAACCACGTCTAACTCACAAGTACATTTTAAGACATTTCAGATGCAACACCTGGGCCGGTTAATAAAGAGTTACAGTGACAAAACTCACTTATATCTGCTCTAATCTTTTTCCTACTGTTGATACTTTGTAACACTTTAAACCTGATGTACCTGTCCTGTAACCCCTTATGTGCTGTTACTAATTATTCCACGAGAAACTGAAGTGTCCCATCAGAGCAGCTATGTTTCTCTTCTTGCCACACCAAGATGGCAGGTCTGTGGCTGCGTTTGACACGTCTGAGGCTGTGTTTTACATACTAGCTCTGGAATACTCCGTGGGACAGATCTCAGCAGCGGTTTCCCTTGTTACACTGTAAACAAAGAAGTTCTCGTGTTGCTGCACACGGTGGCCACTGAGCAGCTCACATTAAACAGCCTCTGGGGTGAAGAGTGGAACGAATGGGGTTGTAAATACTATTCATTATATATCGGTTTCAGCCACATAGTCTGCTTTATCATTTTCGACATTGCATTTTTTGTTCCTGATCGTTTTTTGTTAATTTCTTAAAAATAATTTTGATGTATGATATAGATTTTTTTTTAGATCCGTCAGTCAGAATTTAGAGAATTAGCAGGATTTAGCAGAATTTATGTAATATAACATCTGTGACTTGTGATAAAGGCGGTTCCTATATTGCATGTACCATTTATTAAAGAATAACCTTGGTAATACAGCCACTTGTTAGGATGGTGATGTCGTGGTCTACAAAAGGACCACATGCATGTCATTGGATAGTTAGACATTCAGTCTTAAATTCCTGATGGGACTGGTCAGCCCACATTATGGTAACAAAATGACTGAGCTGCCCTGGATGGCAAGTCTTAATTCAGTTGTGCTAGCTAGGCTGATTGGGGGTGTGAGTACACTCTGTTCTGAGTGGAGTGTTTACAGCCCAGTGTGTGTGAGTGCCTGCTTGGTCTTAGCTAGATGTTTGTCAGCTGTTCATAATAAACAGATGCACACAAAAACAAAGGATCAAAGGTGCAGCTCCTGGTTGAAACACCTCCACACCAGTGTGAGACAGACAGGGCAGGTCTGTTTTCACTACCTCATGTTGAATTACATATGCAATATGGATTCATATGCAAAGTTGTAACACGTGTGATGAGCACTTGCAGATATGTTATGTAATACACATAAAGATAAACAAACAAGCAGCAATGTTCGTTGTCTAAAGTAACTGAATTATTGAAACAAGGCAGACTGCTTTTTGTTTAAAAGATTTTAATCTTTTGTCCTGTTTTAATAAATGTCTTCCTTTATCTTGTTTTCTTATAGGCTTGAGATTTACCTTCTTGCAACTTTGCTGAACATACATTGGCATCCCCTGGTCCCAGGTGCACTGTGGAATAATGGGTAATTTTAAGGGCCATGCCCTTCCTGGAAGCTTCTTCCTGATTGCGGGGCTGTGGTGGGCAGGGAAGTTCTCTCTGTGGTACATCATCCGCAGGAACAAGAGTGCAGGACGGCTGGTCAGCAAGACAGTACAGCGCCGCCTAGAGGTCATCGAGGCCTCAGTCATGCTGTGCTTCTCTGTGATTGGTAAGCCCCTCTATTGACACAAGGAAGCGATAAATTGGCTTAATATAGAAACACAGAAACTACACCAGGACGATTAAGGCTTCAAAATCAAACATGCACTCATACACAAGCACAAAATCTCAATGCAGTGTACATGTGGTTTAATATGAGGCCAACATCACATTCAGCAGGCTTTGGTAAGCTTTCAGCAACCGATGTCCTTTGAATGGTTGTTTGATGCTAATGTTTCCGTGGCAAGGATAAATGTAGCAGTGAGTCGAAGTCTGATCACATGTGCTGTCTCGCAGGAATGCTGGCGGAGGAGTTTGTGTCGGACGGGCCCCAGCTGCGTCTCTACAGCTACGCAGAGCACCGCTGGGACCACCTCATGAACTGGCAGCATGCCACCATGTACCTGTTCTTTGGCTTGGCAGGGGCCACAGCTTTGGTGGTTCACCTCACCGACGCCACCCCCCTTGCTCTCGACCGCCTGCTCCTGGGCATTGCCTTCTCCAATGAAGGTAAGGAGGCTTCGTCTCATGAAGCACATGGCTGCTGTGGATCCATGTCTGCAGCTGCCCTCTGGCCACAGGCGTCCTGGTCTCACACCTGTCCCTCTGTTTGTGCTCCTGTTTCCACAGGTTTCCTGTTCTTCTACCACCTGCATGGCCGTGCCATGCTTGACGTTCATGTGCACAAGCTGCTGTTGTACTCCGTGTGTGGCGGGGCGCTCACATCCTTCCTGGAGGTCTTCCACCGAGGAAACGTGTTGCTCGAGCTCCTTCGAGCTTCTACCTGTGTGCTTCAGGGCAGCTGGTTCTGGCAGGTGTGTGCCTATGTGTGTGTACACTGTGTATCTGTGTGTGTGTGTGTGTGTGTGTGTGTGTGTGTGTGTGCTCCTCTGCTGTATATGTTGGAGGTATGCGTGATCTTTGCAGCAGGACCTTCACCCAGGTCCACCTCCTTTGGCTCTCCCCCCAGATCGGCTTTGTGCTGTATCCTCCCAGCGGCAGCGCCGTGTGGGATTTGCAGGACCATGACAGCGCGATGTTCATCACCATGTGCTACTGCTGGCACTTTGCTGGTGCTCTGCTCACTGTTGCCATGGTGCACGGCACCTTGACCTGGTGAGAGAGCTTAATGACCTCACAGACATGCCCGACCCTGTCCCCGTCCTTGTCCCTATCCTTGTCCCGTCCTCTCCTTTGCGCGTGGCTGTAGCTGGCCCATGGGACAGAACCAGGTACCCAAGTACAGCGGCCAAAACGCTGCCATTCTGTGTCCATGTGAGTCCGTCCATTAACATCCGTGTCAGTATTTGCTAACAAAACAAAAGCTCTGTACAGTGTATAGTACAGTACTCTGTGGTATCACCATGATGGGGATTATTGTAACAACGTAGTAACAACATTAATTCTAATCACGGTTATAAGGTGAGATACGGTAAGGAACACAGAAAGACAAACGCTTGGCTTTTTGTCACGGTTTGTGCTGTCATGACTCTAGAAACTCTTTGACGGCGACTCAGAAAGAAAACGGAGCAGCTCGTTCTGCAGGGAACAAATGTCAGTGTTGACCTCTTCTCGTCTCTAGGGTGGTACGCTCAAAGTTCAAGAAGAGTCCACCGATGGAGATGGGCCTACTGAAGACTGCGGAGAGGGAGCAGGAGTCAGAGGACGAGATGTAGCAGAGTGTACATAATTTATGCTGCAAAAAAAGGACACTAATTTTTGTTTATGTAAGTCCTCTTTTCAGTAGCGTCCATTAATTGTACTGCTTTAATACTCATAATTACCTCAGGATTTAGTGGCATTAAGTTGCCGTCACCCTGGTAATACGGAGCTCCTCTTTATACTTCCTTAAACACGTATGACCCTCTCATACTGTCCATCTATATGGGATCTTATAAACTTGAAAATTTTCAGTTTATGTAGTCCAGTTATGTAATTTGCATGGTTATCGAGAGCTGACCTTCGATAAGGGGCGTCTATAGATCTTTTTATAGCCTGTTCCGGCTAAATTGTTCAAATGACCTTTAATGAAGCAACGGGAGAAAATTTTAAATCACAAATCAGCTCGTTAAATAACATTGTTGCGCCATCACGTGGTGAAAACTTTAAATACATCAATTGTTTTTGTAACTCGGTGCTTTAAGTGTCTTGTTGATATTAGGACTGTTTATTATAAAGCTGTAACATTGTGGAGGTTTTGTTTAATTTAATTTATTTTTTAAGAATGCGAATTTAAGTGCAATCTGGAAATAATATTGAATGGCGTGACGTGTACTGTTTTCCTACGTACGAGGTCTGTAGTGTAACAAATTGGTTATTATAGTGTGTAAATTAAGGGTATTCTAAGTCAGTATTGTACAGAAATACAGACGACGTGGCAATAAAACAATAAAAACGATGTAAAAGAAAGTGTGTCGTCATGAACTTGTGCAGACAACACATCGTAACGAAACAAAAAGTATGTAAATAATTAATGGAGTTTATCATCTGTTCTGTTTCCGTTAACTCTATGATTGCATCGTTCCTTTAATTGTATAATTTTCAGAACTTGGTGAAACACATCGACGATTCTAACAATGTAAAAATATGATTTATTTATTGGACCATTGTAATCGTAAACATGAGTTGTTACCTACTCCAGAGACCTTCTACACGAGTCTTTGATGTACCTTGTTTGTGTTATTTTGTATCAGTAATTTTTTAAATTGAAAGAGCGGTTTATTTGTGACGTAAGCATAATTATAGTTGTCGTTGTTACTCTTAATACAGACAGGTATACATGCCGATTGTAATATTGGATGGAACCGTAGATAAACTGGAGTGTGTAAAATACATCGCAGTTTATTGTTTAGTCAGTTGAATATTTATAGATTAGATTTCTTAATGTTGCAGTTATTAAAAAATTATTACAGCCAACGATTAGTGCGTTGTGCTTATTGTTCTTTGCTGAAGGTGCCCGTGTGGGATGGCGCTGTTGCCGTGTGCCTTTGCCCATTGAGCGCAAACCGGTGACGCTGTGTTTGTGTGCGCACTGACGGAAGCTGCACACACACACACACATCACCTGTTGTGTTACAGTAAAGAACGGCGATATTAACAAACACCGTTAACAGTGCGCTACAAAGTGAAGCGCTTCACGCCCTGGGAGTCGCTCTTAGACTACCGTCGTGCCGATTTTCATGGACAAACTAAAGAAAGTTCTTAGTGGTCAAGATGACAATAACGACGACATCAACATACTGCAGGTAAACAGCTTTATAACTGGTTTCCACGCGTGTCGCGGTGCAGGATGTTGTGTTGCTATGTAATTTTTAGTGTTAGCGCGTTTTTATTTGGGCATGGCAACACGTGTTAGTAGATTAAAAGGTTTCTCTATCAACGCCATACGTTGCGCTCATGAATAGGTTCTCGAAAAAACTTGGTGCTTAACAACAAGTGAAATTTGATATCACCACGTTTTCATTAAGTCGAGGTCCACCGGTGAAATAAGAAAGGGGATTTATCTCTGAAAGATATTATGCCGTTCTGATACACAGACCTAGCAACACCCTATTGACTGTGCAGTTACATAAACTTAACTCGTTTCAATGGTTCTGCAAGACCTGCTCAAAGTGACAGATGCTTTCTGTCGCTGTTTCACGCGTGCGGCGCACACGCAGTCTGGCTGATACGGATAATATCACGGACAGTGCAGCAACATCACATGTGAATTTGAGTTTAAACACGAATAGTTTCCACTTGTAAACGACGCTCTTTTTGTGTCACTCCTGCGAGCTGATTCTGTGGCACTCCCCATTAAGGCAGCCAACGAAGCCTCCACCCTGGGCTGGGGAACGCGCGTCAAGGGATTCATCGCCTGTTTTGTCATTGGTGTCGTGTGTTCGGTGCTGGTGAGTTCGCATCCCTTTCACTCGTTACACCAGTAAATAAAGAAATGCACCGGCCACGCTGACAAGTTTAATCGTTTCTGTAATTTACTGAGGTTGCTCACATCAAAAGGCTGCGTGACATAACAATTAAAGGCGCAGCTAAAAAAGGGAAGATTCACCAGTTCAGCCTGTTTAATGGAATGGGCACTTTGATGTGCGCAGCGTCAAACGTGTGTACGCAAACCAGCCCTAGAGCTAGTCCTGAGAGCTGGCATACCGGTCTGTGTATTGTGACTCACACGGTATTGTTTAGGGAAGTTTAAATGTGTGTCCTGCCAAAGCGAACCTTAAGCATTTCAGAATAAATCAGACGTTCATGGACAAAATATGACTTTCGATTGATAATATCCATTAGAAATTAATATGGATGGAAGCGCATACGGTTTTTAAAAATGTATGCAGAATAAAAATTGGCATTTTTCAATGGATATAATGAACACACAACTTTTTGGATCTCTAAATATCTTGTAAAGGTTGATATTATTTCTCTTGGTAAAGCAAATAAAAACACAATGTTAAGGTTAGTGTGATTGCAACCTGTGTAAGTATTCCACTTTAAAGCCATTTCTTCATATTGGCTCCTGGGTTAAATTTTATCTTGTTTTTATTTAAATCTTTCTACAAGATAGCAGTTGTTTTGAATTAAAGAGGTGCTTTCTTGCTTAATTCCTTCTTTTTGCTAGGGGGTGTGTTTGCTGTGGGTGCCCAGAGTTGGATTATTGCTGTTTATAATTTTATACACCTTTGGCAACATTGCATCTCTGGGCAGGTGAGTCTCACTTCGGAATGCCTGCATCTGCTCTGCTTGTTGTTATCCCTAAACATGTGTGTACCCAAGCCTTCTTAAAAGATCTGTCCAAACCACTTATCTTATGTAGCGCTGTGGGGGGGCCCTGGAGTGTATTCCAGGTAGCTAAGGGTACAAGGTGGGGGACACCCTGGTGGTGTGCCAACCCCTCAAAAGGCACATTGTGCACACACTCCCAAACACACACACTATGGACAATTTGGAAACACCAGTCAGCCTACAACACATGTACCTACTGGAAACCCATGAAGCATAAGCAGAACATGCAAACACTACACACAGAGCAGGAGCAGAAGTCAAACCCCTACCCTGAAGGTGCTAGGCAACAGTGCTAACCACTGTGACACTGTACCTCCCCCATAAGATATTTTATTTCAAAGTTATGTGTATGTATTATGTATTTCAAAGCTCAAAACAGCTGTCTTTACTGACGATACAGTGATACTGGTCTGGTCATGTATATATGACACTGTGTCCCTGATGCTGACTGTAACACCACCCTTTAACACCACCCTCCAGTGTGGTGTCCCTGGTGCTGACTGTAACACCACCCTTTAACACTGTGTCCCTGGTGCTGACTGTAACACCACCCTTTAACAGGTTGTCCCTGGTGCTGACTGTAACACCACCCTTTAATACCACCCTCCAGTGTGGTGTCCCTGGTGCTGACTGTAACACCACCCTTTAACACTGTGTCCCTGGTGCTGGCTGTAACACCACCCTTTAACACCACCCTCCAGTGTGGTGTCCCTGGTGCTGGCTGTAACACCACCCTTTAACAGGTTGTCCCTGGTGCTGACTGTAACACCACCCTTTAACACTGTCCCTGGTGCTGACTGTAACACCACCCTTTAACACGGTGTCCCTGGTGCTGACTGTAACACCACCCTTTAACACTGTGTCCCTGGTGCTGGCTGTAACACCACCCTTTAACA
>JABJVR010008886.1:0-10287 GCA_025773905.1 Chitala chitala
TGTGTGTGTGTGTGTGTGTGTGTGTGTGTGTGTGAGAGAGAGAGAGAGAGAGAGAGAGAGAGAGAGAGAGAGAGAGATATGATTGTAGTCAGGTTACCCTGTCTCAAGTTTAAGTCTTTCATGCACAAAATTTACATAAGAGAAGTCATGAAATGGATTGTGAAGGGGTATTGGGTTCAGGATCGTATCTGAGAAAGAAACAAGACAACATGAAACGGAACATACAATGGCATCAGGTCCTGATGAAAATCACACTAGAGGTAAAAATTACAGAAATGTGAAATCGGTGATAGAACAACTTCAATTACAAGGTAAATCTTGAGTCCAAGTCTGAGTCGTCTACACTTTACACACTCACAGGTGGTCAGAATAAAGGTTGCAGGATAATTCCATGATAAAATTGGATTATAGCCGTGTTCAGTAAACCGTCAGGTTTTTTTATGCTTCTCAGTAAAGAAAGCTGTGTTATGGATTTTTATTCATTACGTTCTTGTTTTCGTAAATTTTGTCAATTTTCTATATTATCACCATAAAATTAACACGCAAGTCTTTTTGAAAACATTTAAAATTAGTCAAATGTGAAATGAACTAAAATAGTGCACTGTGGAGTGTGGATGCATTTTGGATGGATGGATACGCCACCAACCGGAAACAGGAAATCATTATTATATTAAAATATAAAAATTGACATTGTTAGTGAGTACACCTTTATTTACGTGTAGTCTGTCATACTAAAGGCTAACTGTTCTTTTCGTCAGTATTTGTTTTGAGCCAGTTAAGAGTTTGAATGTGAATACAGCTAAAAGAGTGCAACACAAAATGTTCAATGAATTTTCTTTGGTAACGAATAACTCAAAGCATTATTTTCTCTTTCCATTAAATCATATTTAAACTCCACAAAACAAACGTGAAGACTGCCACAAACAGCATATGCATCGGTACATTTAGTAAGCTAGTAGAATTAGCATTTTAAAGTTACCGTCAATGTAATGTAATGTTGACCGTATGGTGAAACTATTTAGCCCAAGTGCAGGTCACGCATATCTCAAGTTCAAGTCCGAGTCAAACAAAAATGCAACTCAAGACAGAGTCCTCATTTCGAGTACTACAGCTGTGGTGTGTGTGTGTGTGAGTGTGAGAGTGTGTTTTTATTTTCTCAATTCATTGAGTTCTTTGGACTTTTCTAACCACTAACAGAATCCTCACTGCCAAAAAGGAAGTCGTTATTGGGCTCCAACATCCTTTACTTCGGAGTAAGAACTCACCTCCCTTTCCTGTTTAACATTGCCCAGAGGGGTCTAGGACTGTTTAGAGAAAGAGATGGTCTTATCTTTAGCTTAGTGGATGAGTGTAAGAATGTAGAAGATCACTGACCTCTCATCTTTTGTTGCACTAGCGGTCAGGTTGAAGTAGGGAGGTCGTGTACATAAAGTTCAGTGTCTGATGCATAGTAAGTTTACACTGCAGAAGCTGTAGTGTCAATAAAAAAAAACTGACCACAGTGTATTTTAACCTACTTTTAACAGCTAAAGTACAGTGAGAAAGAAATAACAAAGAAAAGAAATAACATGCTTTTCATAATTAAGATACCTTCAGCTATGCAGCTTTGTCAGTTTTATGCATTAAAATGTTAACAGTGAGGTGGATTTAATGGCTAGGAAACTTTGTAAAGTATTTTAAACTGGTGAAAATGCATTTAGCTGCTAACCACATGCAGAGCAGATTGGGATTTAACCCTGTTTACTCCACTGCATTCAGTGCCTTCAAGAAATCTGTTTAGCCAGTGTCAACTCAGCTCGTTTCAGTACTGAATAGATACTTGACCGTGGTTAACATTCCCCTAGACTACTTGTATTTGTAGGTTTGTATGTATTTGTTAGTATTTGTCCTTGTTTCTAATGTATTCGTATGATTTACTTTTCAATTATTCTACAATTATTACACGTATGACAAAAACACCGTATATTGCCCTACATATCTTTTAAATCCCTTGAAGCATTTTTTGTGAAACACACTAATAAAAACATTGAATGAAAACTAAACATTTTAGTTTGTTTTTATGAAGAGATTTCATAAGACCTGATGTTTGCCTCCATGTTTACGTATGTAAACGCTAACAAAAACAGCTTTGCAAGAAACAGGGACAATACTAAGTGTATGTAGCTGGTTTGGTTTGGAGTTGCAAAATCGGGTATAGTCAGAATTCCACTTTAATACCTCATACTGGCCTGTGCTACTCCTCGTCTGTGCATGTGCTGCATCTGTACAGTGTTAGTTTTATTGTGAGATTGGGTTTTTTCAGCTCCCTCGTTAGGTAAACCGTGAGTGTGCCCAGAGAGGTAATTCCGCTCTGTCTACTGCATGACTGTTTTGCAGTGACACTTGACATCTTGGCAAGTCCTCGCTGTCACAACCTGTGTCATCTGTGCTGGAGCCCACTGTGTTGTGTGTTCTGTTTCCACGCTTTAGTGATGCTCAGCTGCCGTGACTGTGCTGACCTGGGGTGTGGCTCCAGGCATTTCCATGCTTATTTCCTTTTGCATGTAAAATGTCTTGCCTTGGGCTGCACACCACTCCCCTAGCCAAAAAAAAAAAACCATGAAAACTGTCTGCAAGGCCCTGAACAGGAATTACTGTGCTAGATTGGATCACGTAGTCCAAATTGCCATGTAAAACATGCCGCCTGACCCTCTAGCTTCTGTACATGGGTGGGTCTGTGGCTGTATGGACTGGCAAGCCTAAAGTGGAGAGTTTATACAGACAGTCAGTGGGATTAATCTGTAGCATCAAGGCATTAACCCTCTACCTCTCTATTTGGGTCTTGTGACCAGGAAAATGAGACCAGAGCCACAGATTTAGAATTAGGATTTTTTTTTTTTCCCCTATTTTCCCTCCTGTTGTGTGTTTAATATTAAAACTGATAAATTTCACATACTCTTTGAAAGGGGTGTATATCAAATATTCATTAGGGACGCTGGGGGAGTAGAAGACCATTATGAATTTGTGTGCAGCAACATTCACCCCCGTCCTTTTTATCCTTTCCGTTTATCCTTTCAAAGGGTTGACCTGTACCTCCCTCTCTCTTTCCCTTTTCGCCCTGCGTCTGACCCTAATTAGTGAAGGAGTGCGGTGAAAGATTAACCCAGTAGTCTGACCACTCTCTGCCCTCTCCAACCAGTCCTGAGAACCACAAGGTTCACAGAAACGCATACCTGTGTGTCTCGTATCCAGCTGTCATTGTGTGTCTGAACAGATCCCTGTTCAGTCACTGTCATGTCTATGTCCAACTCATGTGTTTATGTCTGAAATACCCCCCTCCTCCCCTCCATGATTATACCAAGTGTGGGAAGGGATTCAAAGTGACCATCTTGCTGTGTATTTTCATGCGAAGAGTATTGTTCATTCCAAAGCTTTGCTACATGTGGGCCTCTTGAGCCAGGCGTTCCCTTCAGGATGTAAGTGGAAAAGAGAGAGAGAGCCGAGGCCCAGTGCAGTGGCAGGAGCGGAGTCGGTGCTCTGCTCAGCCCTCATTGGCTGGTCCTTCGTTAACTTGGTGGCGTGACTTCCGCAATACCGCCATATAAACGTGCCGCCTGCCAGGCTGCAGAGATGACGATGTACCGCACACTGAGCTAAACGAGTTAATTAAAATGTAATGCTGCCTAATTAAAACATATCCTGAAAGCATAAAATTGTGTTTGTGCGTGCGTGTGTGTGGTGTTATGGTGGGTGGGATTGTAGAGATCGGTAAACTGGGAAGCTGACAACTGGTTTTAGGAATGTTATACCTCATATATAGAAAAATGGGATAAAAATAGAAATGCTAATGCATGTGCCATCCCCCAATCTTTGAGTTGGCTTTTTATGCATCTCTCAGTAATACTGACTGAAAGAGGAAAATGTAGACTTGGTCCACAAGCTTAGAAGCTTCCGTGGTGCCATCTGTTTCACCAAACTGACATTTAGCTGCTTTGTGGCTTCTTGCTTCCAAAACAAGAGTGACAGACGGGTTGTTAATGTTGCTTAATTGGCCTGCTGTAATTCTGATATGTTGTGTTACTCCACTAAGAGACAGTGTTTCTCCTGCCAGGTTCATGTGGCAGAGAGGTTTGGATGTCTTTGTCTGCTGCCTTGGATCTGACATTTTCCATTTATCCCAGTGGTCCTCTGTACTCAGAAGGTTTTCAGAGCTCTTGCCTAGACTGTTAGCTTATGTCCCAGATGGAGCCAGAGGGCTTTGACAACCACAGAATACTCAGCCATATCACTGTGTCTGTGAGCATTTCGGATGATGAGTGTTTGCTCGGCTTAGTTGGGGTGCGTGTGCCTACCATTGGGTGGGTCCGTGCAGATTCACCTCGGGCAAACAACATTCATCTGGTTCAGTCTGTCCAACGTCTTTGTAGACAAAGAGCTTGTCTGTTTTCTTCATGTTGACCCCAGAAGGAATGTGTTTGTGCAGGTCATGCAGTGTTCTGTATAAGTTATTCTTGCGGAATAGCAGTATATGGGGCTACATTTGATACGACCCATGTATGAGTCAAGGTCAAAAATTGATTGGGGTCAAGCAGATATGGTGACCAGGTACACTTAGTAATGCAGAACAAACCAGGCACCAATTTTAATGCTAAAGTAATATTTGATGAATTACTGAGAACTATTTCCATAAAGCTGCATAAAGACAAAAGTATATAATCAAGAATAATTGTTTATTTGCACTAATAAATTTTTATGGCAGTATTAAGATTATCAAATGCCTCAAATCATTTTAAATAAGTCTTGCTTGTTAGCTTATTATTGCTTAACTTACAAACGATAGAGAGCTTGACAGGAATCTGCAGCTTGTCCGATTTAAAATAAATTTGTGATTCTGCTGCGATTGCCTTATTGGTTTTACTACATCGATGTGAAGGTAGTACACTGTTTTTTATGGTTCTCGTCTTTCTAAGGTGTTGATAAAATTGGTAATATTTATTTTAATCTAGTATCCACGTTTACGCATTTGTAATGGCAGATTAATGCATCCATCTTGAATATTTTGGCAGTATATTTTCTTTCTTTTACAAGCAAACCGATTTTCTCAATCATCACGTCAAACTTCATAAAGAAACATTCAGAATAACGTGAAACTAAATTTTAGAAATTGTGGCATGGTGATATTAAAGTTAACATTAAACTACTTTGACAAAAGTGTACATTATACATGGCCTGGCCAAAATAAAAGTTGCACACTAATATTTCATTCAACCATCTTTAGCCTTGATTTTGGCACTTTTTCATTTTTTTGGCAAGCTTATGCAACATCTCACCATTAATTTTCATCCATATCTACTGCATTCATTTTTCACCAGTATATTCAATTCAGTTTATTTTTATATAGCACCTTTCGCATTAATGTGCCTCAAAGCGCTTATTGCCTTGACAATATATTGTAGGGATGACAAGAGAGTCAAACCACTCTCTAAAGTCTTTGTCCAGCACTTCCAAGGGGGTTAAGGTCAGGACTCTGTGGTGACCAGTTTGTGTGTAAGTGATTCTCATACTCCTTGAACCTGTTTCACAATTTCAACCCCATGGATGTTGGCATTGTCAGCCTGGAATATGCCTGTGTCATCAGGGAAGAAAAAGTCCACTGGGACGAGAAACTGGCCGTGCAGTACATTCTGATACTCAGCTGACTTCATTTTATTGCCCCCTAAGATTGCTGACCTTAGACCAGACCAGTTAAAGCAATATCAGCTAATGACACTGCCTTTTTTTGCCAGGCTCTTTTTTTTTTTTTTGTCTTTTTTTGTCACTGCTTCACGGGAGTTCTAATAATCATTTATAACACTAACTTTAATAAACAAATCATAATCTGTTGTCACTTATTATTGTCAACTAAAAAATGGCGTTTGTAGAACTGTTGTATATAAGCAATATCACCCTCGAGGTTGTGCTGTTGTACAGAATAACAGCTCAGCTGTGATGTCTTCAGCACTCGGCCTCTGGCTTTGTGTCTACGACTGCATCACAGTCGTGCTGATATTCAGTACAGCAATGCTTCCTCTCGTGTGGTATTCTTTTAATAAATTACATAACTCGTACAGTATTGCACCAAATTTTGCCTGTGTTTTTTTACATTTTATTTCACAGAAATGTCGTCTTTAACCATTAGGAGCCAGCAGTTTGCGCACATGTACGTAGTCTTTACGGGCATCATTCCTGTTCCGAGCCATTGACTCATCATGAGTTTCATTCCGTATACATGCTTAATAACTGATATTTTATGTTCATAAGCATTGGTTAAAATTATATTTACCCATGGATAAATTTACCTTGTTTTTATAGCAAATTTTTCAGACCTAATTTCTCCACGTACACGCAAGCATCCCAAATGGGCGGTGTTTGGTGCAGGGGCTATCCTGTGTTCCCTCTTATGGTTTTTATACACATGGTCCTGACGTAGAAGATTGAGGTGCAAGCCTTCCTTGACAACAACACACAGCATTGTCTAAATGGTGTTCTGGTGTACAGATTTGGGGATTGGGAAGGGGGGCTTTGCGCTTATCAGTTGTGTTTGTTTATTTTTCTGTATTTTTTTGAACCTATTAGCCTTCTGAAGGATTTTCAACATGGTTTTCCAGCATCTATGTCTGCTTCCTACATTTTACTATGGGGAAACGTAATGTTGGTCCTCTTCCTGCTTTTCTAACACAATAACACAGCCCCCGTATTTTCCATTTACTGCTTATGTAAGCGTCCAAGGCCCAGCCCTGCTTTATAGCGAGCTCCAACAGTGGGGGTGCTGGTGATGTTTGTCATAGTCAGTAACCATAGCAATGGTTTGAGTGCAGTATCGTGGAAGGAGGAGTGGGGATTGGCTTGTGTCTTGTGTCAGAGGAGTCAGTTCCAGGACCCCCACAGCGCCCTTCTGTTCTCCTATTGGCTGTCCTCTCCTCCGTTGTTCTGTTGGCTCACCGTCTGGAGACCCAAGAGAACACAGCCATGAACTGGCTACATTAAAGTGAGTGTAGTACTGGAGGAAGAACACCAGCCTGCTCAGCCATATCCTGTAGGCGTTTGCCTTTAGTGAGGCAGCCAGAAAGCCAGCACTGCCAGCAAAGGATAAATTAAGAAACACTGTTAAATCAATACAAAAGGCATATCTAATCACTGGAGAATTGCTCTTCATTTGATTTATTAATAAGTCATTTGGTGTTTATAGATGTTGGAATGGCTTCTCTGCTTTGCTTTTCAAGGCAGCAGCAGACACAAAAGAAATTTGGCTAATGATGTTTGTTGTCTCAAAGGGTCTTTGGAAGTTGTACCTTTGAGGTGGCAGTTAGCCTGTATTGCTTTGGTTAAAGCCAAACTATTTCACTGCATTAGAAAAGACTTGTTAGTAAAACGGAAGTCTATGTAGAGAGGTTTATATTTTCCACCTGCTTTCCTGTATTTTCATACATACTAAAGTTTCTGTTTCATTACTAAAGTTCTCATTTCTGTTGGCTGTAGCCCACTAGTTACTCAGAACCCACCTGTCAGTTTTGTTCCCTTAAACTGAGTGTAATTTTCTTTAAGTCTTAAAGGTTCCCAAATGACAGGTTGTACACAGCAGTGTCTCATGCACATTTTTTACATGTCGTTTGTCTCCTTGCTTTGTGTGTTTTGTTGAGATTAGGTACTTTATTTTGGACACATCTGAGCAACTTTGTCATTTACATTTATTCATTTAGCGCACGCTTTTATCCAAAATGACTTACAACATTTCACATACATGGTACAGTGAGCTTGCGCTGAGTGTATTGGTCAAGGACACCTCTTGTGGCTGGGCTGGGATTCAAACCCGGAGACTTGATGATGTTGTACCCATTGAGCAACCAAGCTGCTGAGTTTCATGTCCATGTCTGACTACATAGTAGCTGTGGTGGAGACTCTTGGAGCCTGCCTCACATTGCGCAGAAATATCAGCTGTAAAACATGCTTCTCTTTCCTCTGTAAGACCTTCCCATGATCCAGATGTTTAAAGACTAACATTATAGTGCACCAAATTGCTCAATTCTGTTTCCATACTGCTACTGCCAGATAACTTGTGACTCACATACACAGGTTTCTTAAGAGCTTCTTGTGTCATCTGAAATTAGCCACCATGAACCAGTGCATCATCCCTGTAATATTTTCTCCCACAGGAAAATTTACACACAGACGGAAAGTTATGGAGACAGAGGAGGGTAGTGGATCAGCTGGGGAAGTTGGTACTAGAGATGCTGTATGCAGAATGCCCCTCTGAAATGCTGAAATTGAAATGTGTGCTGAATACTTGTCTGCTTGTAATGGTTTTGGATTTCTGGCATTTAGGCACCTTATAATGATACCTGAGTGCTGCAGTGGTGTAGCTTTATGTTATTATGCGAGTTAATCTGGTTGTTTTGGTTTGTTTTTGGTACTGTACTAGGTTTCCCTTTGGGTTGAGATGAGTGTAGTGTGGTGACAGATTCTGTTACTGATTTGACAGACTCATACTGGTCTCCAGTCCCCTAGTTGTGTAGTTGCCTGTACGGAGCACTGTACTGGAGAGTGCTGAGGGAGCCAGGCACTTGCAGGCTATCTAGACGCACTCTACAATTGACTTTTCTCAGAGCTTGCAACAGCTTGTAACATTCAAGTAGGGCTATAGCCTAAAAACCTAAAGAACAGACCAAATCAATTATATGAGCTACAGCATTTACCTGTCTGTTAACAGGTACCTGAAAAGTCAAAAAGAAGAGTCAGATCTGCAAGATCCATCACTGTCCGTTTTGGTGCAGAGCCATAGATTTGTGGCAGTGCCACACACCTAGGCTGCAGCATTTGTTTAACAACTTGAAAAAGCAGCATAGCGAGGTGTTGACTTTTCTGAAGAGCTGTCTGAAAGAGCCATCAGAGAAGGCCTTCTGATGTATACTGTATGTTTGGGAGTCCATTCACAGTCTGTTCTCCAAAGGCCTCGACCTCCTGGACTTACACAGCTTGTTTTAGTTTCGTCAAGCATCACAGGCAGCTGCCACCTGCGTTGTGTTGAGGAAACTGTCAGTCTGTGGTTTTGCTGCCCAGACAGAGCTTAATCATACTCGTGACTCAGACCGCTCTAACAGATGCTTCATTTGACTGTCTTCACATTCATAAATGTTTTTTTTTTTTATTTTTATTGTTACATACTTTCAAGGTTATTCTTACAGGTTATATCTACTTTTCTCCTGCTTGCCTTTACAATACAATGCACATAATGTATTTTAATAAAAGGGTAGTTTTGAAATTTTAACTTGCCTGAACAGAGTTGTTACAGTGACCATTTAAGGATGGGTTGACTCTCCACTTTCAACAGCTTTAGCAATCACAGATTTAGACTTCCTGTGCTGGCCTCAGTAAACTTTATCTTTTGTGCCACCCTTGTGATAAGTAGCTTGGTCTTAGTCCTGCTGGAAGTCCAATACTATCAAAAGGTGGTTTCTCCTTCAAGCTCACATGACACCTCTTGTGCCACGCCAGTCTAAGGATAATCAATCAGGATGTGGCAGTTTTAGCTCAACAGAACTCTGTGGCCCAGAGGACCAGTGATTCAATTGGAATGTAGGAACAGCATGGTTTTATTTTTTTTTTGTTCTTCTCTAGAGACATATGACAAGTCTGGAATGCGTTGTGGATGGTGAGAAGTTTTCAGTGGAAGAGAGAAAGAACGTCTTTAATTCATGTAGTACTGACTGTCCTGGCACATTTTTGCTGTAAAATTGTAGAGTTTTGTCCAGAGTGCCTAAACAAATCCTCTGCAGAAGAACTCAACTATAGAGTTCTCCCTGCAAGCTGACCTGGTTCCATCACTTCTGGTTTCAGTTCTTCTGCTGAAAGGCAGCCTGTAAGCCAGTCCGCCTCTCTGTTCATCTGAACAGTTTCTGTTGATATTGGTCAGAGCTCCTTTTAAAATTCTGGTTTAGTTTTCACTGTGGAATGCAGGATGCCTGAAAAAAGCCCAAAACTAAAGCACAGTTCACTGATGTTTTAAAGGCAGTTCAGTTCCTTTGAAAATAAACCAGCTGTCCAAGAAGCTTTTCTGTGGGTTTGTCTGTTTTGCTTTTCAGTGTCATAAATTTGAGTGGTTCTGCCTGGGTCTTGTTCTCACTGCTGGTTTGTGTAGTGGATTGTCTTTTTTTTTTTTTTTTTTTTTTTTTTTTTTTTTTGTGGGTTTTTTTTGTTTTTTATTTTTTTTTTTTTTTACTTTTTTTTTAAATATTTTAAAACAAGATAAAAACAATGAAAGGACACAAAAAA
>JABJVR010008887.1:0-10287 GCA_025773905.1 Chitala chitala
CGCGCGCTGCTGCGTCACATCGTTAGTCTTTAAATCTAATCAATAAAGTAGATATATAATTAAGCGGAACATTTACACCCTGCAAAATTAATTATTAGCTGTCAGGTGATTGGCTGCATTTCAGCCGCAAATACGGCCTGAGCAAACGGGCCATCTGCGCACCATCGCAGTCTTAACTTAGTGTCATGAAATCTGTTTGAGGCAATTCTTTTGAATGCCAGATTGCGTAACCTAACAACATTTTAAAACCCTAATTCATGAGATCACAGCAATTTTAAAAATTGATGGTCGTGTCATTAAAACTGAGCTGACTGTTCATGGTAATCAGATTCTATAAAATATCGTGATTACTTATATGAGTAACAACACATATTCGTTTAGAGCTGCAATATTATTGATCTGCGTTTGCAGTTTGTTTTCTATACGTAGGGTACGCTGTAAATTACGAATAGATCTCTCCATCGCCCTTGACGGTTCAGATTGCAGCTGTTTTGCTGTTACCTGAACACCTTGCCGACGATATACTAATTTTGCACCTATACATAAGAGAGATAATTTTGGCTATACTACAATTTAACGGAAAACGCAGGGGACGTTGAACTTGCGGCACCAGTCCAGTCACTACTTGGGTTTCAATGTACTCCTTTACAGACTGACAGTTTAAGTTGCAGGGCTGCTCTGTACGGATTCAGGCAGATAATGAGCTGAGGTTTAAAGTGATCCTCCTCTAACAGACCGGTTTTTATCCCCATGAGGCGGTCGAAGAACATCACAGCAGGTGTCGGATTTCTAGTGTGTGCATAGATGCCTGAAACCGGTCCCTCCGCAGTTGTCCCAGAGCTGCGCGATCAGTTAAAGTGTATCGTCGGCTTGATCTGAAGGGGCACTATGGATCAGATGGCAGCAAGCGCTTCAGTTTGAGTTGAGATTCAGTTGGACTTGGCTTTTTTGGAGGGGGGGGCTGAGAAGTATGTGTGTGTGTGTGTGTGTGTGTGTGTGTGTGTGTGTGTGTGCGTGCGTGTGCGTGTACGCGAGGGGGCTGGCGTGTCTTTTTAAAATATAACGTAAAATGTTAATTTTGTATTGATCTTGATCTGCTCCTACTTCAGTATCATTAGCTCATTTTAAACAATTCTTGTCGATTAGCATAATCCTGCATACAAAAAAAATATGGAAGTCGAATGATGGAAGTTAGCTGTTTAAGTGGGCTGCTTTAATTGAATTTGCAAAGATTACATAAGCTACTTTGGAGTGTTTCATAGCGATTTTGTAACGTTTTTCGCTTCAGTATTTAAACCAGCACAATGTTGGCAATGGTGAAATCACAAGGTCAGCCTATCTGTTCCCTTTCACAGGAAAACTAGGAAAAATACAGTTGTATACAGTTATGAATTACTATATTATCACTGTGTAGTTGGCAGTAGACATATTGTAATTTATTTTTTCCAGGCGTTCCCACACACTGCATGGAATTTGACGTTTTATTACTATTGAACGTTTGTTGTTGTGTAAGAATTGGTTGCCTTTTAATGTTTCAATACTTCTAAAACTGCGAAATAGAAACCGCTGGAGCAAACATGTTACACGTGACAAACATAAGACAAAATTAAAACTTAACTGCACAAGAATTTAGGAAGGGGACCCGTTTTGTTTTAATGCATGAATGAACCCAATGCGCTTGTGTCAAGCGCTGCAGTGGAATGTTAATAACGCACGTAGGGAGGAAAAAAATATTCCACTCCATTGATAAAGCTGCATTTAAATCATCAAATATCCTCTGTTAGATGTCATGTTTTACGAGCCCTTAACTGTCACGATTGCCAGAGTGAAGAAATCTGGCTGATAGGTGATTAAGGCAAACAGGGACACACTACATTAGTCTGCATAAAGAGCCGCGTTTGTGTCGCATCATTTCCGAAGCTGCTTGGATGGCACTGAGCATCAAGTAAGAGGCGGTGTTAAGCATCCAGATGGTGGTGATAGTGTGCTGAAACTGTCGAGAGGGAAGAGTCGCTCTCTTTCTCTCTCTCTCTCTCTCTCTCTCTCTCTCTCATCACTTACTCACACTGTGTTGTCTGGTGCTCTCTGTCAGACTATCCCTTTCTCCCTCTTTTTTCTCCCTCTCTCTTTGTATTTCCTTCTGACTTGTCCCTTATTCTTTTTGTAAGTGAACATATGCTGTCGTGGATCAATAAAATAATGTCTAAATGAAAGCTGAAAGAGGCAGAAATGAGTCTGCAGCCTGTTGGTCTGAGGGAGAATGTGGCTCAGAAGATTTCGGATTCCCCCCCCTTCATCCACCATCCACATCCTCCTACAAGACGGCTGCCGATGATGGAATATGGTTGGTGAATTGCAATTAGGCGTGGGGCTGCCATTGTGAAGGTTTGATGCCTTCTCCTTATCTCCAAGCCGGAGGCCCAGTCGTGCTGCTTTAGATATAAATAATGGCCATTTTTTGGGTTGAAAGTGAGAACAATGGTGTGTTTGTCATGACCGTGTGCTGGAATTTTTGGTACCCAACAGGCACGGCTGCCTGCTGATGACGTGATAAATCCTGGTTATAAAGGCTGTGTTTGCATATGCACACGTATATGTGTGCTGCAAAATTGTTGAATAAAAAGCTGTGTGAGTTAAAGACTGTTTCACACTGCGATTATATCAGCTAAAATTGTATTGCAAATATTACAAGAAGTTATTTGACCTGTTGCCATATTTTGATGAGAAGAACGTTTGATAGATGTGAGGAAAATTATAATACACATTAATCTTGGATTGTTGTTTATTGATTTAAGGGAACGCCATGTGATGATTCATACAGAATATTCAGTGTCTGCGTGTAACTCCATAACATACTGTTAAATTTGAATTCATAAAGATATGGCCATTACAAAGAACTGGTACAAACTGAAATGGTCATCAGAAACATCATGCACTTCCTAACACAGCACTCATTTGAAATATTTTCAGTTGACGTATTAATCAGAAGTGAATATAAAAGTAAGGTACTGAGCCATCATGTTGAATAAGACACTTTTATTACCCTTGGCTCAGTATCCAAGTGATGGATGAACTCTGTCAGGGAACGTGTCGCTCTTTTACATGGGAACTTTTGCAGGGAATTGACAAGGGGGGAGGCCCTTTCATCTGAAATTAAATGTGCATTAGCACACAAATTGGCTCAGCAAGTTCAAATAGCCTGACACATTTTTTACTGTTTTGAAGTGTATGTAATGTGATGTTATCTGCTTTCGCTAAGTTGTTTCTTTTCAAATTGTGAGTTAAATAAACCATAATGAAGGACAACTCACTTAAGATCCTACGAAAAGTCAAATTTTTTACGAAGTAATGAATTCAGCCATTAGTAATACCTAAGCAATGTATACACAGCAATTTGAAGATTTAAGACTGAATATAAAGAGGATGCAATATACTCTGGATCCCTTCTGACAAATTAAATCATGCAAAGTGTGTGAATGATTATCATGGCCCAGACTGCCTGTTTATTAGAATTATGAACACAGCTCTGTGCCTTTCCATAGGTTTACACCTTGCTATCTCAGTCTCTCGAGGTTGTCACATGATTCACTAGATTAACCCTAATCATATCTCGTGGGTTTTGCAGACAGAGGTGGGTAAAGTAGACACGATAGCAAGTTCATGCCGAACAATGCAACCATCTGCCATGAGTAATACCGTGCAATCTCATCACAGACAGCAGATGTCGCTAATACGCGTGTGCACGTAATGATTAAAAATGACGGCTGTTAAATGTAATATATTAATCGCAGTATTTAAAGGCACTGATATAATTGTGATTTATTACAATCTCCTGATCTTATTATACAACATTTAGTGCACAATTATGTAAAATATGCTCGTATATTTATATTTACACTTGTGTGTTTGACAGTATTTTAATTGGGTAATCTGGGTATGATGAGACATATTTATCTAATGTCTCATTTTATCTAATGTCTTCTTATAATTGATCTTTCTTCCTTGGTTGAACAGATTTCATTAGGGTTTTTGGTATGAAGGTGCAGGTCTGGTGCTGTTTGTGTACTTCTCCTTGATGTTCTATACAACTTCCCATAATGCACCACAATCTTGACCAGTGCAAGACAGTAGGTTCTGTGGTCCATGTCAGCTGCAGTGGCCCAAAGGCTTACCTTCAATCTCACATGAGTGTCAAGAGCTGTCCAGCTTCAAATGCTAATCACAACTGGTTAAGAACCTTTCCTTCTCAGAGGTTCCCTCATACCCCAGCTCAAAAAATGATCTTTCCTGATCTCTCCCCATACCTGCCAAATACCTTAAAACAAGGTGTGAGGCACATTTATTACTGTCTTGCATTTAATTAAGATCTCTCCTCATCAGTCCTGTCATGGCAGTGGGGCTCCTGGGTGCGTGAAGGTAGGCTGAAGGACACAGCTGTGCAGTTTTACACTCCTGCCAAACTGGCGTCCTCTCCAGTAGTTTAAAATTCCCAACGTGCAGTGCTTCTCTCTACATCAAATAAATGGCATTTTAAAAACAGACTTCCTTTTCTGTCATAGAATCTTAAAACATTTGTCAGAGTCTTTGTTTTTTTTTTATCAACAGGACAACAACGGAGAGTCATTTCAGTGACTGCCAGGAGGACATTTCACCTGAAATATTTCACCGGTGACAGAAATGGTGCTCTCATGTGTGGCATCAGTTCTGATTGTAAATGACACTTGAGGCTACGCAAGCAAACAGACATAGCACAAGGTTGTGTGTCAAGAACATAAGTTTTGTTACTTCCGGGTTCACTTACACAGGGGGTCCTGTGACCATGGCACTGTCATTTGTTATAAAGGCACATTTCGCTTTGGGTTTCCTAACAGGCCTCTGGTTTCAGGTGCACTGAATTATCTACAAATGATCCATATCTATCACTTACGTTACACAGTAAGGGCAGTTAGCCTTTTCATGGAAAACCAAATGGTTTACATTATGATGTATAACACTCCTAACTAAATTCTAGAATTTGAGAATTCTGTTTCTTAACTTTCTATGTTTAATGTGTAGTTTTAAAACTTTAGAAATACGTGATTCCATGTAAAAATGTGAGATGTGGTAAGATGAGCTTTTCCCTGCTTTTCACCAAAAGCATGTGACTCCAGTCTTTTTCTCTTTTTTTTGGATGGGGCAGGGCTGGAATTGTCCTGTCTATTGTAATTCTAGGCTTCAAAATTCAGCAAGCTGCTCTAGGTTAAGTGCTGGACTCAACACTCAATATAGATGTGACACTCTCACCAACAAGAGCAAAGCCATTTTCCTCTGAACACAAGAGGACCCTTAGCCATTTTTATGCTGAGAGAGAGGAAGAAAAAAAAAAGCTCCCACATCATCTCCCTTCGAGTTTAATGGTGTGCAGCACCATATTTCCAGACGGCACTAGCTCAAACTGAAGAAGTGCCGTGCACACTCATATGTTTTAAAGATGAGCCAACAGCCTATTTTCCAGGCAACTTCCCCTCAGTGACAAACAGCTACACAGCATGTAATTTGCCTGCTGTGAGTTAGGCATAGCTGATGGTGGTGAGCCACTGACCTCGGCCAAAGTGTGCTTTTCGTGAAGATGCAGTATGACTGCGCGCATTTGTATACGCGCACGTGGGTGTTGTGCATACAATGATTATTTTTTTCAGTTACTTGCAGTTACTCTGGTGCTGACAGTGTGAATTCATTCTGTTAGTTTTCTTACAAATAATTACCATTCTCCATCATTCATTGTACGATTTGGCAGAAGCTAGTACATTTTAATAAAATCTCGGTTCATCAAAAACATAGACTCGTTGGCAAATCCTGCTACTAATGGAATTCTGATTATGTAACACAGGGAGCCATAAGGCTGTAGTTTCTTTTGGCAATAGCTAACATCTCTCAATCACACATTGCTACAATGGCATCACATCATTAGTAGTTTATGCTCTGGACAAAATGGGTGTGTGGGTGAGGAGCAGTCTGCAGGAACACTAATGGAGAAAAAATGGTCAGTTTGAAGTGTGCAACAGCTGCACACATGTGCAGGACAGACAGCGCTCAACACTGGAGCCGCCCACTTTTTGCTCACTGCTGGTGCTTACCATGTCGCTAGGTGGCGCTCAAGAAAAATACAGCTAGAAGGACCAGGAGTATAGAAACCTCCCCCTGCCTAACAAAATAACGGCAAACACTCACTGTTCAACAGAAAGGGGGTCAACTGATGGGTATTCCAAGCCCAACTGCAGGGCTTTATGCAGTAGAACCTGGATAGGATATGTGTTTTGGGGTTTAGAGGTCACTGTTGGATTCAGGGATGCCAGCAAGACTGTAGTGAATGGACTAGTGGTGATTCAGCCAGTACTTGTTCTGCTTTTGGACTAACGGGAGACATCAAAGTATTGTAACAGCCTGTTTACACATCCAGTGCATGCAAGCTGTGCTCAGTATGACCTCAACCACCCTAATATGTCAAGTACCTGCAGGTCTGTCTGTCTGGTGTTCTCTTCTCTACCTGTAGGAGGAGCTGTTTCTTGCTTTTCACACTTAAGTTTGAAAAGGCACTGAGGAGTGGCGAGGGCGGGCCCAGAGCCAGTGTCTTCCTGTGTCTCACCAGCAGATGATTGAGTTTCTACTGCCAGTCTGTCACCCTGGCTAGGTTTTTACACAAAGGTACTGCTGTATTTCAGTAGCTTAATGACAGATGACTGCAGTTTGAAGGAGTCCAGCTGCTTTTGAGCAGTGAACGTTTGTGTTCTACCTTCTGAGCTCTGTAGAGGCATGTACAATGCTACTTTTTGCAGTTTTGATTTTACTCTGCACCCACTACATCTTGGACTGCTTTGGAGTAAGTGCAAACCAAAATTTACAAGCTGAAATCCGGATACCCAAATAACAATAAAACTAATGTTTTGCGACTGGTAGGAGATTAAAAAGGAGGGGAAAACATTTTAGCTCCGATGATAGTCACACAATATTGATTTTTATTTTCCTAGGTTATTGTTCATATTTTTGTCTCAACACAAGCATGTGAACAGTGCACACAGTCGCACGGGTCGTCCAAGCACTAGACACACCGCATAGAGCAGACTGTAGGCACAGCCAGCGCTACGTGACCGAGAAACCGGAGACACTGAACTCATAAATCCTGTCAGCTCCGCAGTTTAATTACTGAAGGGTCGCAGCGCCGGCCTGATGTGGGTGCTTTTATCTTCCCGGTTCGGCACTAAAAAAAGAACGGAAAAACCGTACAGTCGTCCATGTTCTCGTTATTCCCTCGTTAGATGAGGGAGAGCAAGGACCTAGGATTTTAATGTAATTTAATGTTTTTGATGTTTCTTGCTTTGCTTTGGACAATACACTGAAACATGGGTCCCGATTCCTGAGAGGTTATGGAAACGTGTGATGATTACTGAAGACGCGTATCATTGTACAGTCGGCAGTTCATTCAGGCATACGGGAAAAACGATTATTTCTTTAATATAAAAATAATTATGAATTATTATGCAGCCGGCTAAGCTCTGCAATTACTGGTTCGTGTTGCGTTTTTGGGTTGCACCCTTGGTGTCCAGCATTTCAATATATCTATATGGTTTCTGTGACCTTGCTTTAAAAACCTCAGCGGTATGCTTCCTTCCCATTTCCTATAACCCTTGGCTCACTTTGTATGCATACTTTAATACCTGACACCTAGATGTGGTTAATGCCATCCAAGCAGGCGCCCACAGTAAAGATAGCTGGACCTCTGGGTCATCGACATTATTGGCTCTTATTTTGAGATTATCAGGCCAGTTATGTTGCGCAATTACCTTTCCTTTTAGCGCTGTTATATAAAGAGCGCATGTCGGTGATGTTACACCCCTCTCTACCTTGTTTTTAGCTGTGGGATAACATCCACTTTTATTTAAAGCTGAACTGAAAAAAATTAGGAGAGGAAGTATTGATTGAATTAAATCACTGCTGTCTACTAGTACATGGGTCGTGCCAGCTTTAATACACTTAAACACATTTACAGACGGGCGCTCCAAACGGATATTTCTACCGTATTTCAAGAATTTTATATTGCATTGTAGTTTTAATAGTCAGTTGGAATAAATGTCCTGCTGGGAAATATAAAATTTACATTTTATGAAATTTTAAATGTAAATTTAGAAATTGTTGTGTGTACGCAAGCGCACTTGTATACGTGCGTGTGCGCGCGCGCGATTTACACCGGCAATGCACTGGTTTGAGTCATCACAGACTGGCTCGCTGTCTTCCTACCCTGCTATTGACTTTGACAATGTTGAATGTGAAGTGACACTCCTTAGCGTGTTTGCGTGAGTTATTGAACAAGAATCTTAAAAAGTATCCAGCGGTCAAGTTACAAGAGCATCTGCTGAACAAACCGTTTTCCCGTGACTGTGATGTAGTGATCGGTCAGGGTAAGGTGTCAGGTACTTGGCTATAGAGATCGCGGTTCGTTTAGAGCCCTGTAACTGTACTGCCGTGAGGGAAGCAGTTCTAAATGCAGTTTGATTGAAAATCAACAGGATGTTCCATCTTCACTGCCAGATATAAGCCCGAAATGTGCATTTTTTGCTTTTTTTCAGCATTTACAGACTATACTTTTAACTGCTCTCTGTAAATGTGCATTTGCAAAAACACGGGTTTTCCCCTTAGTCAATATTATGTAAATCAAAACAACACAGTAGCCTATTTTAATGTTTTAAGGACAAAAGTACCACTTTTTAGTACAAGAAAGTCACAATAGTTTTTTAAAATATCACAGTTGTGCTGGATTCTGAAAAATGTTAAAGGTTCATCCCTTACAAAAAGGGCTTGTGTTAATAAACTTTACGACAATAAGGCGTTCTGATGGCTATAATTACCCTGTCCTCCCGCTAGTGAAATGCTGTGGGGACTCATGCCCCATTCAAAGTCGACGAAAAAAATAAAACACATTCCCACGCTGGTCTCCGTTTCTCTTGCCTTCCTCCCTTACATTCGAACGTTATCGGGTGATGTACAAGCATCGCCGCGCCTTTAACTTGTAACTCTTTGCCATCCTTAAACCAATTGATTCGCATGTGCATTTATATCACTTGCAGTGAGCTGGTCTCACGGGAAGTATAAACACTCCATCAGGCTCCAGCCAGCCTCGGGTGATGTTCTCACTAGGCGAGACGTGCGGTCATCCACACATAAAGTCCCCAAGCCTTCTACCTTACGACTGCGTCTTGTAATCTTTTCTGCGCTAGATAAACGATCGGCGTTCAGGTTGTTAATTTTCTGGTTTAAAAAATTGTTTTGGGCTATAAATCTTTATCGCAGGAGTTTGCAACGGCTGAATTAGTAGTCTGTGAGGTTTCTTGTTTTGTTTTTGCTGTGTCGTATTTAAACCAGGACTAAACCGACGAGTGGGTTTAAAATTGAATGAATTGTTAAATTATTTGCACAGTAATAAATGGAGGTCACGTGACAGATTTAACTGGCTTCTGGCTATAATTAAGACAGCGTTGATGATCATTCGGTGGTCGTTTTGCGTTCAGTCCCTACCCACTTTTTGGATAGGCATTACCATTTTCCATGAAGAAGATGATTAACACTGATGTTTGTGTCATTGCGAAATGCTTGTTTTCAAAATAAACAGGGTCGTCTGGAAGAACAGAGTAATTTTTAAAGGAATATGCTTATTTCCTACAGTAGCGTAAATCACAACTTTGAATGCTTATAGCGGCATTTTCACAACGGCCGAAAGATGTGACCTCATGGGTAGTCTTGTATTATAACCCACTTTGGCGATTGCCATTTCGCTTTTCAAATGCAGTACAGCCTTCTGGCACCCGTTTCCTGAATTTGGCCACCTTGCGTTGCGTTTATGGTCCATCATGTGAAAATGCCGGCACTTAGCCGTAATAGAAACGATCTGCTCTTCACGCTTATTGTATACATTACAGTGGTTAGGACTGTGTCCTTTGGAAGGCATTGGAAGGCGTAACGGAAATTAGTTTAATTAGCCAAACCACACACACGTACGATTGGGAGATGGGCCTTTCTGCTTGGATTGCATTGGTCGATATGTCAGTTTAATAAAACGCGATGCTTTTCGAAGACAACTTTCCGCTTTTATCAAAGCTTTTCACCAGCAGTTTAGATCTTGCGCCTCTTTTATGATTGTGTGAAACATAGTGTCTCCAGCAATTATCAGAGGCATGGTTCAGGTTAATTACCTGCTAATTAAATCTTTAACCCTTCCTCGCGATCTCTTCCTCTCTCTTTCTCTCTCTCTCTCTC
>JABJVR010008888.1:0-10286 GCA_025773905.1 Chitala chitala
AGAGGAGTAAAGGAGGCCATCTGTGTAAAACTGGAACGACCCTCCCTAAACAGAGGCGGTGGCCTAAGACACCACCTACCACCTACATGCACTGCAGTTGTTTCAACAATCCCAAGGTGGTTCCTTAGTCATCACACTTGGACCCATTTTACTCCAACAGCTCACTGTCACTTCTGAGGCAGTTTCACAGTCGTTCCCACCTGGATCCAGGTGATTCTAACCAGAACTCACAAATAACTACCAGGGTGTCATCAACTTAATGACTCACAGGGTTTATATACTTTTTTGATTTAACCTTCCCACAACAGTCTCCCCAGCTCACAGTAATCACTGCTGCTGGCGCTGCTGTACATGCCAGTACAACTGTAACAGTTTGCTATGGGGCGCTAGAGTTTATCATTTGTTAACCCCTCTCTAAACTCTCCCCTCGTACATGTGGTTACCCGGTGCCTGCCAGGGCACCATCTGAGCGGGATGCCTTCGTAGAGCGGCTGACTCCCTATGTATCCGCTTGGACGAAGCTCCGCCAGAGGGACACTGAAGGCCAATGAGAGCGGCTTCAGCACCAGGAGCAAAGGAGGACCGAATTGTGTTATTTATATAATATTACTAGGAACAATCCAACTCTTAATAAGTACCACTACTCTCTGTAATGTTAGCATGCCCAGGAGGGGCTGGGCAGCCAGTCAACCCCCAGAGGTTTTTTTTCTCCACACTGTGGAGTTTTTGGTTCCTCTCCTCCGTTGTTTTCTGGCTTCATTCATTTGTATTAATTCTTCATCTGTACACATTTCCTGTGTAAAGTGCTTTGAGGCACGTTGTTGTGAAAGGCGCTATATAAAAATTAATTGAATTGAACTGAATATACCTGCTGCTCCCAACCTTCATACACGATTCTGGCATACAGGACGATTATGACGTGTTGTAGTTTTTATAAAAACATGTAATAACAGCTTTACTGTGTGTATATCCAAACACGATTACTACACAGTCCAGTTGTATCCAAGTTGTTTTGAATTATCTGTTTTATAATTAATGTTTTTTAACCATACCAGGTAACAATTTAAAAGGCGTTCCTTTGAAGATCCGTATAATAATAATTCATAATAAATCGTACAGAGTTCTGTTTGCGCTCGATATTTGATTTTTTTTTTTCGAGACTTCCTTCGTGCCTTCCCAGAAAGATACATCACTCCCCTGCACTACCTACGCATTCCTGCACGATCGGTCAATGCTCGCGCATGCAGGGACATGCTCGTGCGGCCTTATGGGAAGCGGTAGGCGTTTTACTCAATCCACAATGGCACGGCTCCTGTGCAGAAGCAAAGTTAGTTATGGTGTGAATGACTCCGATTCTCACTCTTACCACAAACTTGCAGGGTCCGTCTGCCTAATGAATCACTGGTTTAGAGTACGAATGCCCACAATACCAGGACAAGAAAAATATAAAAACTAGCTGATGTGCAGTAAAGGGTGCATTGGGCAATGTCTGCATTTTATTTTTGCGATGCAACGGCCAATATAACTAATGAACTTACAATGCAATTAAAAATAATACATAAATAATAATAAAATAATAGTGTATTATCAGACTGTACGTTCTGCTCACTTTCAATATAATATTTGTTGTTTTCAAAGAATCGTAAACAGAAGCGTGAAATTGCACGCAAGATGTTATGTGAATAATCAGTTTCAGCTTTCTCATACGGAAACGTTTCTCCGCGTGTCACGGAATTTCAGGCCCTTCGTATCACGTGACTCGGCAAGACACGCTTGGACAGGTTTTAAAGAAGTTTGCTTTTGATCCCAGGTTTTTGGCGTTTCAGGGTAGAAACATGTAACAATGAACTTTTTTTTTTTTCACAATATATATTTTTTACACGACAAGGCATACACTTAATAAAGTGTAGACATTGTTTTATTACAGCGACAATGTCACGTGCGCCAGTCCGTTTATTTCCACTGTAGACAAACGGCCAGTGTTCAGAACCTCCAAACACCAAACTGCGACATTGTTGTAGCGTTGCTTAGCCTGCAGGTATGAAATGTCCTCTGATATGATTTTCACATGCAGGATCACGTGCGGATGCAGTTTCTAAAAAACGTTTTAGCAAAGTGTAACCATTACTGACTGGACATGTGCAATATAAATTATTGTTGTTATTGTTATTAAAGTGTTGTTAATAATTATTATTATGTTTATTGTTAATAATTTGAGAAAATATTGTTAATTGTTAACATAGGTTTCTGGGGGGCTGTGATCATGGAAGGGGAAAAACTATTTTCTCCAAGTTAACTGAAAATTAGAGAAGGTGAAGAACCCTTGATCTAAATCAAAAGCAAAGTACGGGGCCGTTTATGGAGTGATAATCATCTTAACCTAGAACAACCTGCGGCTCTTCCACCCCTCTGCAGTAACATTCCCAGAAGTGTGAGAGGCACCAAAAATGGCTCTTTTGGGCTCTTTTGATAATGAAGGTTGCAGACCTCTGACCTAGAAGAATGTAGAGGTCTTTAATTTCTTACAATGTCAGAATATTTGGGTCATGGTGGTTAGTGCTTTTGCCTCGCACCTTCAGGGTTCAAATCCCATGTCTGCCCTGTGTGCGTGTTCTTTCTGTGTTTCAGGGATTTCCTCCTGGTACTCCAGTTTCCTCACCCAGTCCAAAGACATGCCCTGTAGGCTGATTGGCATTTCCACTTTGCCTATAGTGCATGTGTGCCTGTGACTGAGTGATTGTGGCGTGTGTTGGGTTGGTACTGTGTCCAGGGTGTCCCCAGCCTGGTGCCCTAAGCCCCTTGTGACCCTATACAGGATAAGTAGTTTGGGAAAAGGATGAACAAGTAAAGTCTGGGAGGATCTTTTTTATATGGATCTTGTTTTTTTTTTAAGTTCAGTTATTTTCTAAACGGGTTATTCTCCATTGCGCCTCAACAAAAGCTTTGTGAAGAATTAAGAATGCTTAACTCAAATCAGTTCTTTGGTGTAAACATTGTCGGGAATTTATTTCAGGGAATTCACTAAATTTACAGATGTTCTTTTTTTTTTAGAAACAGTATGAGTTCAGTGCATCTGGGCCACTAGACCTGTATCCATCATCTTTAGTTATAGCGATTTTGTGAGCTATCTCTGTCCTTCGCGTTATTCTCAAGTATACATGGCATTACGCAGGTGATGAGTACCGTAAATTTTCAGGCATTTCCGACATGAAAGCAGTCACTGAAGCTCGAAGTGGGGGGCATTGGCCACCGGGGGGCGACAGTGAGCAAGGTTGTGCTTGTTTTAAATTTGAGTTTAAAGTCTGAGTTCATCAGAATCTTCATTCAGGTGAACAGAACGGAACACGAAAGAACTGAGACACCAGTTTTTGTTTTTAAAAACAATTGCAGCAAAGTTAATAGTCTTGGGGGTGCAGACTTAAAAGATACTTTTTAATCTCATTTTGATTGCTTTGTGTTTTATATTTAACCTTTTATAACGGTGTATTTTTTCTTTGTTTATATTGAGAACATTGGCAAAATAAAAAAATGGCAAACTTAGCGATCCAGTTGTTGGGCTTTTCAATGGCTCTCATAGGGCTTATTGGTTTGATCATGTCGACGGCCATGGCTCAGTGGAAGGTGTCATCATACTCAGGGGACAACATTGTGACAGCACAAGCCATGTATGAAGGTCTTTGGATGTCCTGTGTGTCACAGAGCACTGGACAGGTCCAATGCAAAGTCTACGACTCACTCCTAAAGATGCCAGGTGAGTGGGGGGGGGGCTTTGAATTGTATTATTTATTTAAATCTTTGTGCATGTGTGTGGGGAGCTCATCAACAGTAACTGACATGTTATAATCATCTATGGTTTCCACTGGAATACGCCAAAATGACAGTAATGTTAAACTTTGTTAGATTTGACTGCAAATGTTTAAGGTTAGTAAATTTTCATAGTAGTTAAATAACAATAAAATTTAATGTTTTTGTAATAATTAAGACATGGTTGTGATTTGGAGGCTGCACTGAAATCTTTTTGAGTTGATGTGAACTGCGTGGTGAATAACTGTGTTTAGCCATACTGCCAGTGTTATTGTGAGTCTACGTTCCTTCCTCAGTCCCGCTACCTCTCATCAGGCTGCCCATGCAAGTGATAACAAGCCTGGTGAATTCCTGAAATAGCAAGTTTTCCCCCCTTCCCATCATAAAGCAGTAGTACACACCCTGCCCCTATTCTTAAAACTGTGATATGGCGTCCTCCTAAAGTTTGTGCACTGTTGTAACGGAAGCTGTGGGAACACTGGTTTGAAACCATCTGTTTCAGGTGTGCTGTGTTAAGTCTGCCTATATAAAGTGAAAACACTAATGTAGACACACAAGGCCAAACGTCTTCTGAGTTAAAATGAATACGACCTTTTCAGTTTAGATGGGGTTTCCTAACCACATACGTCATGCAGTATTAAAGGAGACGTGGTGACTATGAACTCAGGCTGGTAATCTGTAGGGAAGTTCCCATGGTGTGTGTGGAGGGGTTTGCTGTTGTACCCTTATGCATCCCTAACTAAGCAGCGGTGCACTGTGTGAACGACCTCTATCCTCCTGACCTTCAGAACAGATCCAGGCCACCCGCGCGCTAATGATCGTAGGTATCCTGTTGTCCGGTATTGGGCTGCTGGTGGCCATGGTGGGAATGAAATGCACCACCTGCCTGGCAGACGTCCCTGAACAGAAGAACAAGGTTGCCATCGCTGGGGGGGTCCTCTTCATCGTGGCAGGTGAGTGAGACAGTCTGACTCTTGTTGGCATGGCATGTGAACCCTCTGCTTCAGCATCATCCCAGCATACTACCTCGATGTTTCTTTCCTTAATGTGATCTTTAATTCTCTGCATCTCTTGAAGGTCTGTCTGCTCTAGTTGGAACGTCATGGTTTGGTAACAGAATAGCTGCTGATTTTTACAACCCTTTCACACCCACTAACAGCAGGTAAGAGAATACACTGACAAAGATAACTGTGTCTGCACACGAGAAAAGGAGATGTAATCATCCAGAAGCTGTTTTTGTATGTTCATAACAGTTTGTCTGTCTCTGTAGATGTTATCCTGCATCCCAAAGGCATACTTTAACAGAAAATACACTGCTTTTACTGCCTAAGGCTACGGCACATTTGAAATACAGGCTGCCTTGTTTAAATGCTGATAACTGGTGTAGGTGAATGGCTCTCAGACCAGTTCAAAGCAACTGGTAAAAAGATTTAACTTGGAGTTTATTTTATTTCAAACACTTGAAAAATAGTTTCCATTACAGTAATCTCTTTATTACTGAACTCATGCCAAGTGTTTTGTCAGCAGAGAAACTCGTGAAGTAAACCATGCGTTGCCGGGGATGTTGTTTGTAGGTACGAGTTTGGCTCAGCTCTGTTCATTGGGTGGGGCGCAGCCGCACTCTCCATCTTGGGCGGCTCCATCCTGACCTGCCAATGCAAAGGCATGGGCTCCAAGTCTTCCCCGCGCTACCCAAAGACCAGCCAGCCAGCCACTTCCTCAGCTACAGGCTACGTGTAGCAGCTCAGGAGTAACTCAGCTCACAGTGGTGGAGAATGAGCCGTCTGCAAGGACGATTGGCCAATCAGAGAACGCCATCTGCAACAGTAATAGCAGAATAAGATTTAGTAGATTTAGTTTAAAAAAAAAAAAAGAAAACTTTACCATAAACCATTTTCAATGATTGCAAAAACATGGAGACACAGTGACGCAATCACTGTGTGAAAGTTAATAACAGGGTGAGGTGCAGACAGCAGATTACAAAATGGTACAGATTACAAAGTTTATTCCAGGAGAGTGTTAATGGTCATCCATTTCAATTCAGTTTGTGTTTATATAGCCCCTTTCACAATAAGTTAGCTGTAGGTGCTTTTCATATCAGTTCATGCCAAGGTTGGAGTTGGATGTCTGTGGTGTGTTAAATTGTTTAAAGTCACATTTTCAAACATTTAAATTAATCAAATTAACTTGCAAGTGGTCTTCATTGACTGTCGTTGCTGTTTTAAAATAGGATGATTTAAAAGTTTAACACAGTTTGATCCATGGCTTCTGTTATATTACACCCTGTAAAATATAGTCAGATCAATTGCTAGGCAAAAATGTTTTACTGTAGTCAGAAATACAGGTCCTCAATTTAAAAAAAAGATGAAAAATGAAAATATCTATGTGACTTTATGGTTTGTTATATAACAGTTTTTTTACAGGACACACCCGTTTTTGTGTCCTTAATTGGTGTTTATACTCCCTGCACACGGATGGGGAATTTGAATAAACAATATTTCGTGTTTTTTTTTAAGAAGCACTCTTCAAAATAAAATATTAGCGTCCTCTGCTTGCAGATGTTCTTTAATTTGTGATTTTGCACCTGATCATGCAAACCAGCCAGCAAGATCAATCAGCCAATTAATCTGCACATTCCTGCTATGCAAATTTTGTTAATACAGCAGCCGCTTTCAGAAGAACACCAAGGTCTTGGCTTTGACAGCATGTCACGTGTTGCACCTGCTGGTACATGACGGCCTCCCACAAAGCCGCAGAGAGCTGACCTGTGTGCTGCGGTGTTGAAGCAGAGCGCTCAGTCACCCTCCGTAACGGCAATAACGACCTGCATAGACTTTCGGTCAGTGTACAAATAAACCATTTAAATAAACCGTGTAGCTAAACGAAAGTAATAATGCTTGTCAGATTGTAGATGATGATCATCATCATCAAAATGTTTGTAACTACAACAGAACAAAACTTTAGTCTATACAGCCTGGGGAACGTTTGCTGATGACGCCTACATTTTAGTGAGTGAAAGTTGTAATAAAATTTTGTGCGCTGTAGGATAAGGTTAAAATTTACCTGACCTGTTAGCTCGCTTACTGGGTAAGTACAACACAACAGGTTTCCTAAAGGTTAAAATGAATTCCTTATCAGATGCTGCTGAAATTGACATTACGAAATTCTCAGTTTATACATCTGAACTCGAGTTCCTCGTACTCAGGGTCCCTGTGCTGTCTGCCGTTCTCAGAGGCTGTGTAAACATGCGCAGTTTGCGCTGCTACTCCCTTTTCACTGTACACTACATTAGTCACGTATCACATTGCGCTTTTTCTTCTGACAGATATTTGTTCTAACCTTTTTAAATTCATAAGAATTTAATAATTTCTCTATGGTTAGCCAGACTGGTATCTGTGCTTGTTGTACTGGACATAATACACAAACTGTATTCATGAAATGTTAAGCAATGTAGTAAAGTTCGGAGAACTCGGTGCATTTGCATGGAAACGTCAGTCAGTCATCTTCCATACCGCTTCATCCTGTTAAGGGTCGCGGAAAGCCCTGAAGCCCATCCCAGGAGACACAGGGCGCAAAGCAGGGGACACCAGGGCACTGCGCGCGCGCGCGCACACACAAACACACACACACACACACACACACACACACACACACACACACACTCTACGGGCAATTTGGAGACACCAATCAACCTAACCCGCATGTCTTCGAACTGTGGAGGACACCAGAGAAGCCTGAGATGGAAACGTAAAAAAGTGCATTTATTTTTCAGTCCTTTGCGTTTCTTTTAAGCAACATTGTGTCGCGACAGCTGCATGGGGCGGCGGGTCGGCTGCAGGTACGGTGATGTCCCCCCAGGGTCGGGGGGTGACTTCGAGTCGCTCCTTCAGCTCAAAGTGTTTGGCTCAGCGGGCGTATCCTCTTGTCTGGTGTGCTGATGCTCCGATTCGAACCATGAATGCTACACTATGAATAAAAATAAGAATTTGAGAAAACTATAAGGCACGGAATAAATTGTTTTTGCTTCCATTAGTATTGTAAGGACTGCTGCAAAGACAATGACGCCACCCCCAGGGTCGCGACTAGAGAATGGGGTTTTTTAGTCCAGTGGGCTAAACCTCGTCTTGTGCTCTGCGACAACAAGGGTTCCAAACCCATTACATCATTCCACCCACAGGTGTTATTTTTTATTCTTTTACAAAGATGAGTATAGGAAATTTTGTAGGATTTAAATAACGCTGACAAATGTCACGGCTAAATTTCTTGTTGATGTTTATAAAAAAAGATTTTTTTAATCAGTTGGTACTGCCGTCCACAGGTTACCTTCGGTTTCACCAGGCACGAACTGCACTTTTGAGGAGTGCAAACGTCTCACTAGTGCTTTTTGTAGACTGACAGCGCGCAGAAATTTGCACGAACGAGCTTTAAAAGATGGGGAATAGCTCGTCTCCAAGCGGCCGTTTGGTCCTCACGTCTGTGCTTTTGAAGACGCTCTTTTCTCCGGCGTCCGCGTCGCTCGAGCCGTTCGACGCGCTTTACAGCGCAGGGACCGAAGCGCTGCGCAGAGGCGACTACAGAGGCGCGGCGCTGGCCATGGACTCGGCGCTGCACACCTACCGTGAGCTGCTCCGCACCACCGTCCGCTGCAGACTGCGCTGCTCGGGCCGGCATCCATTCCGAGAACAGCTGTCCGATCTGCAGTTCTTGCATTTGACTCTGCAGAGGGCTTCTTGCTTAAACGAGTGCACAGATGGGCAAAGCAGTCCTCTGTCCTTGCACAAAGTTAGCGAAGAAATTAGACGAGAATTTCAGAAAGGCACCCCGCAGCGCTTTCTGCAGCTAGCCTACTCCAAGGTAGGAGATCGCATATTATAATACCCGTTTCTCGTTTTTTTAATTTATAGTGGATTCATGTGTATTATAAAACACGTAATTTTATTTATTTAATTAGTATGAATATGAGTGATGGTGGTTATTTTTTTATAAACCCAGAATTTGATAAATAGATAAAATCCAAGATAAATTGGTTTAAATTATAACACAGTTCCAATTTCGACAAAATAATTGGGGTGCTTAATTTGGCTCTTGGAGCGGAGGTGTTATTGAGATACATGGAGCACGATCGTTGCTAGACCCCAGTAAAATCTCACTTTCGAGCTCCCATATTTGTTAGTGGATTAATTTAGATTGACAATAATATATTTTAATCCACTGTGAACGCAACGCAGAACTGAGGCGCTCACCTTGCAGTCCAGGTCTTCTATACACCGGGGCGCGCACAGCACTGTCCGTGCATTGTAGTGTGCATGTAGACCTGCGTCAACCTGCATGTAGACCCCACGCACAACTCTGGGAAAATAGTCTCAGACGCTGCGTGGGTTGGTGGGCCAACTTCACACAAATTGCATGCAGTAGGAGGTGCAACCTGAATCAGGATTGAGGAATGATAATAAGACGGGACTAACGTTTTTAAGTTTTTAAATAATACTGATGCTCTTATCTGGGTTTCGAGTTGACCAAAACATTACTGGTGTTTACTTTAGACTCAGTAACTAACGAGGGAACTAGAAAACTGGAGAGGGTAACAAGGGGAGCGTGACCCCAGCAGAAGCATCACAGGCATGACATGACAACACCATCAAGTCTGTGACAGTGAATTTGGAGCTGACTGCATACATAACGCCACGCTTGTTACGCTAATGATGACTTGGAGACATTAGTAAATTCAGCAAGAATTAGCGAGAGCACGCGTAGGTGTGACAGGGGCAGGCACTCAGCAGCTAGTTAGATCGCATGCGGTTTTCTGCCTGCTGCATGTCGAAACAACCCTCAGAAGGACCAGAGAGATATGCCTGTCTTATCACGAGGTCTATGTGAAAACATTTACTCACGCTATCAGGAGACTGGTCCGAAGACATTTACTCTCATGCACCTGGGGCATGATGCGGTAGTATTTTTACATTGAAAACCGCGATAAAACAGTTTGATTAAGAAATTGCATATTTCGCTTACCTTTGTACTGCAGAAAGTGAGTATGTTACCATACACGAACTCCCTGCATCAAGAAAAGTATTTGTTAAATGTGTGACTATTTATAAGGACGCGTTTTGTGCTGTCATTCTCTCCTTGCGGCTGAGAGCACGCTAATTTCATAAATGCATGGCGACATGCTTTCAGTATGCTGATGTAACCCTACCCAGAGTACTGGCTAGGTTAACAAGGTCAATAGTCAGTAGTTTTCTTGTTTCCTAGTTGAACACAGTTACCCCAGTTATGTTTTCCCGGTTTCACACTGGGTTGTGGAGGTTGGCGACCACTAGGGGGCGGCCAGCTGGTTCTTAGCTGGCCCAATAGTTTTTTTTCGTATGTGGGACTGCGCTGTTTCCTAAGTAGAGAAAAGGAAGCTAAAACGGGAGCTGTGTGGCGGAGAAAGCGAAGAAGGAGGCAGCAGCGTGCAGCGCAGCGGAGGGAGAAGGAAAAGC
>JABJVR010008889.1:0-10286 GCA_025773905.1 Chitala chitala
CTGGGTGTCCCCTGCCCTGTGCCCTATGTGTCCTGGGATGGGCTCCAGGCTTCCCCGCAACCCTTAACAGGATGAAGTGGTATAGAAGATGACTGACTGACTGACTGTAGCATTATAGAGCAAACTGTATTTTAATCTCTGAACAAGGCACATAATCCAAATATAGTCAGACAAAGTATATGCAAATCTAAGCAAGATACTAAAGTGATGTGTTGCGACTTGAAAATAATGTATTTATGATCCGTTCTGTAAGTGAATTATAACTGTCTGTGCAGCCCAGTGAAACTGGGTGAAAAGCCTCAAGGTATTGGAACGTGAAGAACTTGGGCTCCTCTGCCTAGCCTAACAGTCATGGTAAAGAACGGGGTGGGGCTGGGTGACTATAAAAGTCCAGTGTACTGTTAGCATGGGGCCTCTGCCCTTCTGTATTAATAGCCCACGTTCTTCACTTCCCAATACCTTGAGGCTTTTCACCCAGTTTTGCTTTCGACAGGGCCAGGAGCCTCTCTGCACAGAGGAAATAAACTCTTACTACTTAATAACTCTTGAGTGTATCCGTGTCTCGGCAACTTTATAAAATTTCCGTGACAGTTTTGTCTATTTATGAATTATTTTTAAAATAGTCAGCTATTTATTCTTTTATGTTTTTATGTAGACATTCTAGACAAATTTGCTGAGACCTGAAATTTATTAATGAAATCAGTTATGTTGCCAGTATCTTTGATCATAGGAAGATGTTGTATGAAGTGACAGGTTACTTCACATCTTTACCAGGTCATTGTCCAAGCTTCCATCAATGTGATGACTGTTCAGCCCAGAAAGGCTATATTATAAAGCCTAGTGGTGCTTATATAGCAGTTTGTACCTTCTGCCCTACAAACCACAGAAGGAAAGTATGGCCAGCATTACTTCAAACAAGGAATGTTTATTTCACACCGCTCCTTTCCCAAGATCTTTGTGCTACAAAAAGCTGTGAACTTCGAAGGTCAAGACATGTCTTTCAAATGTAAAAGTTTCACCTGAACCGGTTTTTCTGCCATAACTTTAAATGCTGCACATTTCCTTGTTGAATGTGTAGCTTTCTCATCCTCTCTATTGCCCTTGCTGCTATGGTGATTTGAAACACATTATAGGCTGGCTGAAAAAAAATTAACACTGCTTTTAAAGATGGCAGTAGGGACGTCCTGTCGCATTTGACCGGGGTTACAAGCAGAAGTGGAAGACAGAACAGAAAAGGTTTTGCGTATCACGTCTCAGGTGACTGCGTTCATCAGTCCTGGAATCTTGACCATGCTTGCTTTTTAAAGCACTTACTGTGTATTGTCACATGAGGCCTTTGATTTTCTTCTAATTCCCTGCCCTGTCCCTGCTTAGACTATAAAAACCAGAACTAACTGAGGAGGAATTGACAAGGTAACAATGGGAGGCAGGGCCGTTTTTTGGCATAGGTCATATATGCGGCTGCCATGGGCACCGGCCGCTGGAAGTGCAACAAAGAGAAGAGAATTTAATTGTTTTGTTTGAGAGTCTTGAGTATTTGGCTCAACATGCTAATCCTCATGTCTGATGTGTTGCATTAAGGGGATGACCCAGGTTGGAGAATCACTGGATCTTTCAATCCAGGATTGGATTAAAACCACAGTGGGCCCCTAGGTGGTCCACCACAGACCACCTCGTCACCTATAATAGTAAGCCTTTCACTACCACTAATTATTTGGATAATTTTTTTACATATGGATGCCTCGATGAACAATCAGTTCACTGTGATGTTAGACCATATTATTTCTTCTTAATGTTTGTTACACTGTGTCTTTGCGTGACCACGCCCCCTCATTGGCTAATCTCGTTTCCCTATTGTTCTGCTTTTTTCTGGGTGTCACCTGGTTATGCTGTATTTGATACTATTTTAGGTTCTAGTTTTCCCCATGTCTTTGCCAGTTGTGATAGTTTCCCTTTAGTAGTATTTTCTGTGTGGATAATTCATGTTTATGGGTTTCTGTTGTCAATAAAGTCTGCATGTCTTCGTCCTTCCTGTTCCTTATTCTCTATGCTCCTATGTTTAGTTTCATTTTGTTGTTACTGATGTTCTCATGGACCTTGGTTTCTGTTTAATAAGCCTCCCTCTGCAGGTAGACCTCGTAATGTGCACAGCAAGATCTCCTTTGCCATCCAGCTGCTCAAAGGCAAAGCAGCTGAATGGAAAAAGACCAAGCATGTCAGTGAAGAAGCCTACGGCCACATATGAGGAGACTTGTGATCAGCTACATATTTTTTTCTAAAGCGCCCAGAGCCTGGTACTCAGGGGGGAATGTTCAGGTGGGTTACACCAGCCTTGAGTCTGCAGGGTTTTACGTCAAGATTTTTGATCCACCTACATGGCTCATAGAGGCTCATAGTGGGGATGAGAGGGATAACGCAGACATCTCTGTCCCAGTTTCTCCACAACCAAACAGAGGAACGAGGTGTTAACACTCAGACAGTCCTGAGTCAAATCACACTATCTGCCACCACAAGCACTGCTTATGTTCACCGTGACCAGCAAAGAGCTCCTAGTTTCTCGTCCCTGGTAGCCTCCACAATTGGTGCCACTCAGACTTCTCTTGCTGCTATGTTGCCAGCTCCCAAGTCTCAGCAAGGTTCTCTATGCCCTGTGCCTGCTTTGCTCATGCCTGCTTTGCCTGTCTCTGAGATACCTGCACCTGCATCTCAGCCTGACTGCCTGGCGTCCGCTCCAGTCTGGCTGCCTGAACCACTCGCCTGAAGCCAAACCCAGCATCCCAGGTTCCTGTGCCTGTAGTCCAACCCTGCCTCCGGGTCCTGATGCTTGTGGACCAGCTGTCACATCTGTTGCCTGTTCATCCACCGATGTTACCTGCTCAATCTGCTCCCACGTTCCAGGTCTCACTTTCATCCAGTTCCCCATCTCAAACCGCACAGTATTCCTTTGTTCCTCCATTCCATCCTCTGGATCCAAGTCTCCATAGAGACGTAACGCTTTTGAACAATGGCACCCCTTCATCCTGTCTCAACCGCTTGCCCCAGCATGGCTCATGTAGGGTCTTAGTGGTTGGCCTTAGCTTATGCTTTCAGACAGCTCAATGCTGTTTCCTTTGTTTGAATGTACCCCGTTTTATCAGTTTTCTGGACTTGTGCCTGCAGGCCTCTGTATCCTTTATGTTTCCTCTGTTCTCCGGTTTGTTTCATTTTCTTTATTGTACCTCCCCTCCCCCCCATATGTGTTAATATTCTCCATCATTTTTCTGATTCAGTTGTTTATTGGCCTACTGTTTTGCCTTAGTTTTTGTGTAACTTTGTTATTAGTCTGTTTTGGCTTGTTTACAGGTTGTCAGTTTTCTCTTCATTGTTGTATACCTTTGTGTCCTGTGTGTCCTTCTTGCCTTGTTTGTTTCAGTTTCGTCTGAGTTATGTGGGGCTGTTTTCTTGTCTGTCTAGTTTTGGCTCTGGTGTTGGCATTCAGTTTTGTCTTGGCATTTGGAGATGCTTTTTTTTGAACATTTTAATAAACTTCCCTCTGCAAATAATCTTCCCCTCTCCTTGTATTCCCGTTTCTACCCAAGTATGACACTATTAAAATCTGAATTGCACCCTTATATGTGTCAATGTATAGTGAGACAAATTTTAAACTTTATTACTTTGCTGTTTAACATGAACAACAATAGCATTGTTGCGTTTAGTTTGTTAATTATATACCTATAAAAGCTGATACATGTTCTACTGCAATTAACTTTATGTTAGCTGGTTAGTGAAATGCACTGTAGTTTGGTTTCTAAATGTTTATAGAGTTTACATTTAATCCCCCGTTAACTGAAACATGCGGCAGATTTCGAAATCACTTCACAGACGTAATTTGGTTTTAGTCAAATGATACCAAACCTTCCCATACTGTTCAAAGCTGTTTCGAGTTTAATGGCGTGCATATGTTGCCAATTACGATGACTGAAGTGACCTTTCTAGCTGAAATCACTACTTTACACGCGATGCAAAAGGATAAATATTCTTACTGACTCTGCAAATTACACGTTTAAAAAGTGTAATTGTGGCTTAAAATATTTTCGTCACCTCGTTTTTCTTATACTGCCACTTTTTGATTATGCAGATAAAAACGACTTGTCTCGTGGTACAAATGCAAGCATTCGTGTAGAAATTTGAATAAATTACATTTATTACTATAACAAATATATTTTTAAATGCTTATTTACGCTGTCACCAAGTACTGATTTGGCTACAGGAAAACGGTTTCTTATCCCATCACTCGACGATGGAACGGGCTGCAACGACCCTATTGCAGTAGAGTCTTAGTCTGTAGTGACCTCTAGCGACGAAAAAAAAAAAAAAAACATTAGCATTTTTTTAAGTCACATGCTACATGCGTTCATTCTAATCGCTAAAAAGTATTTTGAGGAAAGAAAAGTAGAATCAATATTTAGAAATTTTGAGTTTCAAAAAGAGATACAAAGCTGTTGCTGAACATAGTTTAAGTTTTACTCTTGTTCATCGAGTGGGGTAAAAACATTCGTCCTGACCACCATCTACTTCTAGTTAAATATACGTAAAATCATTACTACATAAAAGCAAAAATAATGCTCTATAATTATAAGATGCGGGATTTATTTATTTATTACAATAAAATTAAATCACACGTCAGTGTTAAATCCAGTGCATTTCTGTACTTCTCAAAGACAGTTTAAATGCCTTTGTTTCAGGCTTAACATATCCTTAACTTTGGCATCAATATAGGATTATGGATACATATGATAAAGTTTAATAGTGAAACAATTTTAACTGAACAACATAAATCAAACACGTGCAGCACTGGAAAAAGTTTAGTGGGATAGCCAGATAGAGTCTGTGAATATCAAGGAATTAAGCACTTTGAAGTCTACAGCACAAGCAATATAGGAATGATAGTTATAAAACTGTATTGGCCAGAGGGGTAGCCAGTATTTTCTCTTGTGGGGGGCCACAGCCACCCTTTGCCACTCCTTGCAGGCAGTATTGAAATCAAGAGATACCTGTACTTCTGTTAACAGCCTTTACTTACATGCTTTAACCATTCAATACAGTCACATATTTCTAAAAAAAGTTCAAAAGTCAGGGTCAGGAATCCTGGAAAAAGGTTTGAACAACACACAAATCCATGCGAGATACAGTACAGGAGGAACATACAGGTATACCGAGGGCAGAAATGGGTAGGAGTTAGAACAGGGTGATGAGGCAGCTGTATCTCCTCCATAATTACTAAAATAAATATTAAATAGTGTTTATCATCAAATAGTCAAACTACCATGGGACTGTCTGCATCAAAACAAATTCCTTGAGCCAGAATGCCTTATCAAAATATTGATAAGAAGCCAGGAATTTAAAATTAAAACTGCATCATATGGTTATGCAATTACCTTCAAAAATATCTGAAGCAACAATGTGGGGGTGCAGCCTGTGAAAGTCAAACAATGGCCACTTTTTTAGGTCCCAGAGTAAACATTTAAGCTTTTGATTCTTAAAACAATGCAGCCAACATAATGAAGGCTTTGGTATCTGAGTGCTGTGCTTTTATCTGTTAATCTTTCTAAGCTTTCGCAGGTCCTAGTCTGTGTAAGATTGGGATCTGGCTCAATTGAATCTAACATCCATTGGAGAGCCAAACCCACCTCACACTTAACTGTTTAGGCTCAATAAACTCATCATTTGACTTGGTTTCCTTACAGCCCCAAAGGTATTGAGGCCCTGTTAATTCATGCCATTCACATCACTCTAACATCCCACAATGCCCTATAGAAACTGCTCAGTCCCTCACTTTCATTGCGTTCTATATGAGAGCTGAACTTGAGCTGAACATATTTGTTCTGCCAGCTTTTTTGCTTCCATTTATTCCTTTCCTGAGGTATTCTGTCCCCACATACCGTCTTCATGGTTTCAGGCTTCAAATCTCCCATTGCCCTGGCTACACTGTGGATGCATGCATTCTCTCTGGCCTACAGCTCATGAGTCTAAGACCCACACAACCCTTGAACTCCTCAGTTTGCATACTTAACAGCACCGAGACACAACACAGAACACAAGTTGGCCTCAGCAGCAGTAACTACAGTGTTGAAGGGGTCTAACCATCCATGTTTATAAAACAACTTTTCTGGGACCTTATCCAAACAGCTGACCCACCATCTCAATCCATCTTGTCGTCAACGACCTCTGATTTTTCTCATCTGTGGTTAAGTGCTAAATAGGCATTCACCAGTTCCCTGCATATTGGTTGTCACTGCATTAAATGCAAAAAGCCAGCATCAATGCCAGTTGCTACAGCATCTTTGGTGGTTGAAGGCAACAAACAATGCCTTCAGGACTTTTTGACAGATGAGCAAGTTGAACACTTTGGTGTCAGAGTCTTTACTGATGCCACAATGGACGTACAGTGATACCACTGAGCCCCTTATCTGTCCAGAGATCCTGACTCTTAAGATTTCCCATCTAAACACTCCACAATAAATCCTAATCTGCTCCAGCTATCAAAACATATCTTTCTATTCAATTCTGTGAATTGTGCAAATGTCCTCCAAAGTAGGAGGAAGTGTTGTAAGAGGACAGACTGTCTCATTTCAAGTACAGTAGAACAAATTGTCTATCTAAGGAGAAAAGCTGATGAATATCCAACTCAGCACACAAGCACTTCTCTGATCATGGCCAAAAAAATTTTTTCATACAAACACTATAACTCATAAATCTTACTACAAAATGTATTAAAATTGACACTTCAGTCATGTTCCTGACCAGGGTTCATGTGACACAGTAAATTATGCTGTGATTCTCAAAGTATGCTAGAAGAAAAGTGCCATTAAAGACTAACTGTGCTGGTTTAGAATCTGTTCTTAAAGACACTTCAAGGCCTTTCTGATAATCTTCTGTTACAGGGGATTGAAGGGACCTGAAGGTAAAGGAATCACAGTCATATAAACACAGTAGGACCTAAAATGGATGAAGATAGGAACAGCATAAATCCAATCCCCACATGAGGCAGAATGCAGGGAGTCACGGTTTTCACGTGTAGTTTAACCCCATGTGTGGAACAGCACCAAAGGGAGAGGACCCAGATTAGTTTGTGGGTATATTAAAATACACAGAAACACAGCGAGCATTATAAACATGTGATCCAACAGAATAAGTTAGAGAATATATCACACAAGCAGAGGGAACTTTTGCAAAATAGGGAGTTTTTAGAAAAGAATACTTTGGACCAACTGCAGATCAGCATGTATTTCAGATCGCAGTTAGTAAAAGGTTCAACACCTACATGTGATTATAGTGTTGGAAATAGAGGCCGACCGAAACTGATTTTTTGGTTTTGGCCGAAACCGAAAGTTACAAATTGACTTTTGGCCGAAACCGAAGCCAAAACCGAAAGTTTAACTACACTTTTTTAGGACGTTCTCACGAGGTAGGATGAATTCACGGAACAGTTCGAACGATTTGTCCTACTTCGTGAGAATGTCCTACCCATGCTTACTGCGCTTGCACAGACTGAAATTATCATCTTTCTAAACTTCGGCCGAATGCCCGTGGATCTATATTACCTATATTATGTTAAATTCAATTGTATGTAGGATAAAATCACAGAACACCGGCCCACAGTCAGAGTCGGAGTGACAAACGTAGCACTACCGTAACATTCTAAAAATAGACATTCGGTTTCGGCCGAAAGTCTGTATCAATTTCGGCCGAAACCGAAAGAAAACTGAAAGTTAACATATTGTTTTCGGCTGAAACCAAAACGACGCTGAAAGACATCATTTGCCAACTTTCGACGCTGAAACCGAAACCGAATTTCGGTCGGCCTCTAGTTGGAAATAAATAAATCCTGCAGTCAAACAGCATCCTTCTACTTTTCTGTTGTAATTACTTTATTTTGGTAGATATGATCTAAAACAAGTGTGCAAGAAAGTTATTGTGGACAGATTAACTGGTGTAATGTGCGCCTGTTTCGTGGTATTGCTTGAAAAGTTTGAATTCACTGTGGAATATGCATGATGTGACACAGACTGTGTAAAAATAGAAATATCACAAAATGTCTCCTCTCACAAACAAATGCTTAACTTTATTTGGACAAGGGAAATTGCCCTGATTTCAACATACTTTTAAGTGTCACAGCCCACCCTGTCAGGCCCTCTTGTCCTCTAGGTGTCGCCCTGCCCCTTGTCTCCTTGTTTTTGTAATTGAAGATCTATGGCTAATTGTGTTTACTTCCTTGATGTGTTTCACTTCTCCTGACTCATTCCCTCTGTCTACTTAAGACCTCCACTTTATATGTACCTTATACTGGCAGTACCTCGTACCTGATGTTCATGAGTCTATGTTGTTGTTGTTGTACTAAATCCCTAGTATTTCGTAATAAAACCCTTCCTGTGTTTAGACTCACTCTCATCACTCTCACCTCCATTCCATTCTGTACAGAAAATGTTCCATTAATCTGCAGAAAGTGAGTCAAAAGTGACTGGGAGAAAAAAAACAACGAAATGACCAAATTGTGTGCTCATTCAACAATGTTAGAGTTCAGCCCATAAAATTTTTTCAAAAAGTTTTCATCAACAAACTGTAGTCATTAAGTGCTTATGTAAGTTTAGAACTTTTTCAACTCATGCACTGGGAGTTGGAATTTCCTCAAATGTCATCTAAGTCTGATATAGACTTATTACTACAGAGATAGTGCAGGGATTCCATATGATGGGTACCTGCACACTAAACAGCCCACCTGAAGTGTATCACCACTTTCACTGTTTGTCCTCTCCTGTGACAGCACAGCCCCAAATCCTGATTTTCTGGAATCTGTGTTCTCACAGGCAAGAAAAGCTAGAAAAGACACACAAGAAATAATTTGTAGTAGTTAAATCATTAACATATCCTCAAGAAGTTTTAATACATTGTGTTCTTTGTCTGCGTTAAACATTTATCATATTTTGCTATGAATAGGTTTATATAAATTTTTAGTTTTAATGCTAGGGGCTAGAGTCATATTTGGGTTAACTCAGCAGTGTAACTGAGTGAGCCTGGGTGTTAAATACCCAGAACGTTCCAGGTACATAACTGCAAAGTGTGATACCTCCCGTAACCAGTCATTCTTATTGTCATACTCTTCTTCTACACAGCTAAACAACTAGAACATAGCACAGCTATGGGGAGCCATTTTAGCTAAGAACAAACCTAAATTAGTTCAAGTCAAACACTATATTGTCATTCCAACTGCATTATGCTGTAGAACTTCTTCTTTATTTTTCAGCTGCTTCCTCTAGGGGTCGCCACAGCGGATAATCTTTCTCCATACCAACCTGTTCTCTGCAGCTTCTTCTGTCACTGTAATAAGTACAGAGCCAGAGGGATAAGATCCAACAGCAGAGCTAAGGTTATTAGCTAAAATCCAAAAAATTCAATAGCCAAAAAGTCATCCAAATCTGTAAGGAGTTACACAGGCAAAGAAGTGAAAAACCAGAAGATCAATCCAAAAGACATGAGGAAGGACTGGGGAACAGGTACACAAGACCAGATGTACTCTGAGATCCACTTGGCAAGTACTTAAAATGGGCACTACCTCACAACTTTACATGGGAAAAACTGAACAGAAATACACTTTAAACAGAAAGTGGTAGACGCAAAAAGTATGAAATGATATGGATCTGCTTACTAATTAGAGAAAAGAATGTCATGTAGGGATGTAGTGTGTCATGTAGGGATGTTCCGATACCAGTATCGGGTCCGATACCGCCTTTGTGTACTCGTACTCTTACTCGTAAAACCGTATCCGATACCACATTCGATACCGTTTTCGCGGCAGAACGTTAACCTCGTAGTGGCTGAGCGGGGAGGCGAATGTGGAAAATGTCAGCGGTATGGAAATATTTTAAGATAAGTGAGAATGACAAAAGTAAAGCCGACTGTAAACTTTGCTCTGCTAAATTGTCGGGGGGGGGGGTGTGAAAAACAGCTCTTTTAACACAAGCAATTTGATAAAACATCTAAGGAATCAACATACTGCACAGTACAATGAGTTTGCTAATGCTAGCTGTAGCAGCGGGAGACAGCAGCAACCAACACTGTATCAAACTCTGGAGATGCGAGAGAAAGTGTCCAGAGACAACCCACAGGCAGTACAAATAACAGAAGCGCTTACCCAGTACAGTGGAACCCTGAATTGTGAGTAATGTAGTTTACGAGTGCTTTGTGAGATGATCATATTCATGTCATATCATACTTCAAATGAGATTAGGGAGGTGTGCAAAATGTGG